>JAQIWN010000283.1:0-39487 GCA_034699025.1 Entomobrya cf. arborea Gr-Col-00668
CGTACTATATCTGGACTAATATCGATACGATATCGACATACTATCTGTAAAAGCTCGTGGACATTTAGCGCTCTATTAGTATTCGAATCCTTTTCGAGTCTTTTCGAGATCGCGTTTCGAATTTGTCGTTCGATATCGAATCGAAAGCTTCGAGTTTGCCTGCAGAGTTTCATTATGGCTTTGAAAGGGATGGATTAAATACTGAGAGATTGCTAGTGCAATGTTCTAGTGTAAAAACGACATGTAAAATGTGCTAGGTTTCGACTTCTCAAGAAACCTTGTAATAACATGGGGCTAAACGAAACGATAGTAATAGCTAAGAATTTAGTCTCAATAAAAAGAAAGAATTTAGAGATTAGTCAATCTTGAGGAGGACAAGTGTTGTCCTTGACCGTGGAATGAGAAGTGGTCGTAAATCGGACAATAGACGTTAGTTATAGTAAAATTACAGGGATTGAGTGTACGCAAGGTTTAACGCATTTTCCCTTCGTACATCGAGGGTCAATAGCTTATTAGCATTAAAAAAATACAATAAAAATACAATTCAGTGAACTGTCAAAGTAAGCTTAAAAATAACATGTGAACAATGAATGTGATTCATAAAGTCATTATTTTATACAATTCAATAATAATAAGAAAAAAAGATAGTCATATAGTACATTTCCATAAGCCACTTCGATTAGCATAATGCAAAAGTAGCACACACAAATTAAGATACAGACAAAGACTACTGCTCCACTTATAACAATACTGCTATTGTAGACTGACTCAAAGATAAGCCCACACGAAGAACAAAGCACACAGCCAAGAAGTGGGTCTACTTGCTGGAGTGCCTGAACAAAACTGAACATGAATGTTGAATAGTACAAGTTGCTACAATGAATGGTGTTATACACACGTAGTACAATCTCTAAAACAAAAGTAGCTTAAGATATTTCATATAATTGTTTAGTTATACAGCAAAGATAATTATAATACAGAGTACAAAATATATCTTCGTATGAACAAGTAGACTTGCCTGACAGCGTTGTATTGACGTACACACTGCTATATGCTTGCTTTTAAACCTAAATACCTAAATATTTTGCTTTAATACATCTAAGAAAATGTTTAAATGACATGCAAAACGAAACTATGCACGCATAAATTATTTACAAGACACTAGGTTTCTTAGGGAAGGCTTTCTTAATTTTTGTTTACTGAACTATGCTATCGAGGAAATTGTTTTATGTTTTTATTCCCAGTTCCATTTAATTTTTTTACTTTGCAATGAATTTTCAAACTCTGATTTTCAAAAATTATTACAGAAGCCTTTTGAGAATTTTATTAATAAATTTTAGGCTCATATATTTTAGTTGAAACTTCAACTTTTACTTAATGAATAAAGTCGACAGTTAAACTTGAATTATTCACAGAAAATCCCTCTCACAGAAAAAACACGATAGACAAATTAGTAAGAGCCATACTAATCAATCAAAATTTAACAGACGGACGAGTTCCAAGTTAATATTATGTCAAATTAGTTTTGAACTTAATTCTCGATTGAAAAGTTAATATAAAAAGGATTCTATCTGTTAACATAATTTTGCAATGTGACCTTGTACGATGTACTACGAATAAACGAATAAAGCCTAATCATGAAGTCAAAAGTATGAATGAATGCCTCAAACTTCGGAGTATCTTCGGTGTTTTTTAAAAGGGACGATTTTGACCCTTTTAAATCCTTTAATTCTAATTGTCGGGGGCTGCATCTGTCGCTTTTCGCTAGACAATCCAAGTCAATAACTGCTCAACTTTAAGTTTTTTGGCCTAGTCTATTTTTAGTATGACGGGGGACGATGAATACAATATTTATGATTAAAGTTGAGGTGTGAAATGAATTGGAATGGAATGCCTTCTTTAAACGAAAAGGTTCAACAAAGGATTGAGATTTCGAAAAAAAGAAATTCACTTTGTGAAATATTTTCAATCTGTTTTATCAAAGGATTACTTGAACATACGTTAACACAAGACCAATTTTAGTTTGGAAATCAAAAAGGCTTGGAATCGATCACAATAATATATACGACATATTTTTCAGACTAACAGGTAAAGCTTTCCGGTAGTCTATTCGAAATGCAAATGAATGTCACATTATCTTGCATAGTTTTTGATGCTGAATAAGAGAACTGACAACATATACGGAATGGCCAACTTTGCTCGCTCAAAATCTTTGGCTTGTATTATGAAGTTACTTTATTTCCTTGGATTCCAAAAAATAGCTCGTTGCTTTGCAAAATCTTTGTGACATCAACGCTGACTTTTCGTCAACAGTTAAAAGCATTTTTTACAATAAAATTTTCCTTTTAAATCGACAAGGATTCATGTGTTTTGTGAAGTTTTTTGGTATCCATTGGAACATAGTAACTAATATCAGAATAACATTGGAGTCATACCCCTCTGTTAAAAACATGCCCATGAGCATGTCCTATCCTTTTAAGTTAATAAAATCATTTGCTTAACGTATCCAGCTGCCCGAACATAAACAAAACATAATAATAAATATAAGGGCACGACGCAATCTTGACACATATCCTACTTTGTCCTTATACACATTAAATGTTTTAAAATCAAATTCACAGCAAAATGTTGTGGTATATGTACCTCACCAATTATTATTTACAAGTTTACGCAAATCTTTAACTTTCTAATTTGTTTGGATTTTAAAATCCAGCCCCTTTGATTCAAAAAATCTAAAGCCCAAGACAATGTAGCTTGCCTGATATACCTTATGTCTCTTGTATTACTTTACAAAGTACATTTGCATTTTATTGGATACCAAGGACATTGAAGCACATATCTCTACGTTCTTAGCTTGCCAATGGCATTCATGTTTTTACCCTGGCTAATAAAATGTCAATTACATTTAACCAAAAATGTTTACTATTTTAACAGCGTTTTTTATTATTCCCAAAAAACCTGGCAATTGAAATACCAATTACATCAGTTCTCACAATGGCCTTGCGGTTGGAATTACTTGTTCAACTATCTTGTTTTTAATTTATTTGTTTGGATTTCATTGAATCGACCCTTGCTAGTCACAAGTAGAATCTCAGTTTTTTCAATAATTCGCCTGGACATAAAAATGAACTGAGAGAAGAAACATTAAATTAAACTAGGCGTTTCAGCGATTGGCTGTAGCTTAATGTCATTTAGGATAAAAAAGCGGTCATAGATGATTATAGTAATTAAATTAAATTTTTAATTGCTTCTTTATTCGGAAAATCGTCAGGCATATAAATAATTTTTTTGTTCTAGTAGGTAAAATTTACTGAAACATACAAATTAAAGTAAATAAACATGTTAGTGGGCAAATTGGCCTTGAAAAGGAATTGATTATTTCTTTTTTATTACAAAGGACACAAGTTTTATAGCAGCTCATATTTTGCATTAGATCAAATCATTTGTAAAAAAATTCATGGCTATGGCTGGCACAAGCAGAAGAACAAGCTTGTTTGCTTACTACAGTACAGAATAATTGATACAATATATACAGATCAAGATCTGATAAACTACCTAAAGGGTTAACCTGAAAGAGAATTGAGGTTACAATACACCAACAACTGATGACTTCAAAGGCAAAATAGTTATAATAATGATCATCATATTTTTGGGTTGTTGAGCAGAAATTACATTAAAATTATATACCTACTCAAAAATTTGTTGTAGGGTGACCCTTTTCACTTTTTCACTTCCTAGTTAACATGAACCTGAACTAAATAGCTAGTCAACAATCAACAACGGCATCAGAACACCAAGTAAATTATTATGACAAGTGCACAGGTGTTCAAATCATTTTGGTAAGAATATATCAATTTATTGCAAAAATTACATAATACTGTGCCCCAATGACTACCAACTTTTGATATATTTAGAACAAATATTGCATAAGCAATTTTTTTCTTAATTTTCATTGACTTTAAAAACTGTCACACGACTTGACTAGTGTAAAGGCTTTACACAAAAATTCCTGATTTAAAAAGCCATTTCCTATGCATTTGAAATACGAAAATATTATTGTAATTTCGATTACCTAATTTAAAAAAAATAATATTTTAAAACCGCAGCACAAGCCTTTCGGTTACGAAACTTGCAAAAAATATAAACCACTTCTCATATGTACTTATCGCATTCCACTGACAACTTGTTCCAAAATCGCTTAACTATTTTTACTCCAGTCCACTAGTCTTTGGGGCGCCAGCTGTTCACACTGATGCCAAGCATGCATTAAGCAAAGCCATAAAAGAGAAGGTCCCGTCTGCCAAGTGTCGGTGCGAAATTTAAACCCTGTAGTTTTTGTTCTCTCCAGCTTGAATACAATGTGTCTGTTTGCACTTTGTTTTTTGTAAATAAAGTTCGCTGCTGTAGTGACTCCGCCTCCTCCAGTGTTAAGTTATTTAAAATTTGTTTCAGGGCAATTCTGCGTTCCTCACTTACTTTTCGGTTGAAGAGAAATTAAAGTGCAAGTGAAAGTTTTCTTGCGAATTGTGTAGTTGTTTGGGTCGTCCCACTGCTTGTGACATTTTGGGGTTTTACCGTTTTTTTGTGTTTTTTTAAAATTTAATTTGGTTATCGCTGTCGAATAGTTAGTCGTACTTTCACTCTGCTCTCGTTCCGTTCTCGTTCCGAATTTACTTCCAAGTTATTCATTTCAGTTTCCTATTTGAATACATTTTTCTGCTGCATTACCTGGTGTCATTTTTATTTTTTACTGTGAATTAACCCAAAAAAAGAAGACAACTACAAAAAACAATCAGGAAAAATACATTTTCAACTTAGCTTGACCATTAAATTCAAAACTTTTTAAATTCACTTGGATTACAACACGAAAACGGACGAGAGATAAAGGAAAGAAAATGTCCATTCACGAACATCTCATCAATACGGTAAATACATCGTTCTTTACAAACTACATTATCGTTTTGTCCATTCATTAAAAATTTATTTTTCTAATTTTTTCTTGAATAAATTTGTGTTTTAGCCGATCAGTCAGGATCCCGCTATTGAAGAAAAATGGGAGTTTTACAAAACGAATTCGGTTCTTTTTACATTAAAAAATAAGGAGAAACTTGAAGGACTTCTAAAGAAGAAAAGAGTGTTCACAGTAAGTTAACCTGTTGATTTACAGAAATATTTTTTAATTAGTTAGATAGTGAGAGTGGTTGTTTCCCAGTGAAAGAAAACAACCCTGTTTAGGTATTCTTTATTTGTCAGTTTTTGATTTGGTAATGATGGTTTGGACTAATTAGTATATTTATGAATGATTGTTTTTTATGTTAATTTAACCAAAATCTGTTGTAATTTACATCCCATTAAGTAAAAGTAATTACTGTTACTCTAGTGTAGGTTAAACTAATTAGATTGGTGGTGGCAAATTTTTTAATAACTGATTTAACCTATTATTGTCAGTATAGAAGTGTCGGTGTTCTCATTTTAATTATGGTTTGATCAAAATAATTTTCACTTTACAATGTCGTGTAATTTGTCATTATAAATTTTGTTTTCTTTTAGTGGTACGACTACTACCAATTTTTGGAATCCATCTTTCCGGTAAGTTAAGCATATTTTTATAATTTCAAAGTATTGTCAAAATGTTATTTCGACCACTTTAGTTTTTATGCATTAAATTTATTTATTTATTTATTTTAGATGGATCACCTGAGGTCCGAAGATTCTTCTTCTGAAGAAGAAGATTTTGACGCGGTAAATATATTTTCCACAATTTTATAATATGTTCCCATACTGACAAGCTTACCATCGACACTTCTACTAATTCTAATTCTAAAACTAATTCTTGTTCATTTTCAGCCACCTGCCAAAAATCCGGAGAGCGATGGAGAAGTAGGTGCAAGCTACAAGGAACCACAATCGCGAGGCAGTGTGGCGGCTGCCACTACGCTGGGGGGTGCTTGCACACCACCACCCCCTAGGATTGCAAACAAAGGCGGAGAGCCTTCGATTAAAACTGCCCAGTTGAACACCGTTGGTGAAGGAGGTGGGGGCTCCGAGGAACCAATTTCACTGGGTAGTGAAGTACCACCTACTCCAGAGATGGGTGGCCCCCAAGACCCACCCATTCAACTTCCCTCCGCTCCTTTTTACGCTACAAGTGAAAGTGATGATGATGCAGAGAGTGTGGGTGAAATGGTAAGCCTTTTTTATCATAGTTAATAAAGGGAACTGAAATATTTTGGTCAAGAGTAGAACCTTGTACACGAAAAATAATACTGATTTACAATGTAAACTGCATAATGGAAACAACATAAATGTTTATTTTTAAATTTGACTTAAATTCAGCGTTAAGATTATGTAAAGGGTGTGTAGCAAGAATCCAAACAAATTTTGAGTCAAAATATTTTACAGCAACAGAAGTAATTGGTCGTATTCTTGGTAATTTAAAAAGTGTGTTTTCAAGACTACAATATGTATTGGGAAATAAATTCCATGAGTTGATCATATCTGATTTTTTCAAACGTTAGAAGTCCTATTTAAAGGGTTTTATTTCAACTTTTGAAAACCACATTTTTTGTTTTGGTCGGTGTACACTTTGAATATTTATTACGATTACTACTGAATTTCTCCACTCTGCTATTATGCAATAATTTTTGGTCTAAAAAAACTGGGAGTCAAATCAGCCTCAAGCCTGCAGCCTTTGTACTACGCGAATGGAATAACTAAAAAATACCCTAGTCTCCCTCCCGCAAATTGAAATAGATTTTTTTTTACTTTTACAAATTTAAAACCAAGTTAATAAAAATATATAATGAAAGGGTAAGCAAAAAAATTTAACACACATTTGCAATTCTGCTAAGCCTAATGAATTTGCTAAAGTCTGAGAATTCTAAAATGGTCAACACTGAGCAATATATATTTTGCTTAGTCTTTACTACTAAGGATTTTAAACATAGGTGGAAATTGCTGATTTTCGATTCGAAAGAAATTATTGAAATCCAAATTTTTCGTTTTAGTTTTTGAATTATTTTCCAATTTTTCAATATATAATAAAGCCTGTGTAGCTTCTTCTCGTACCTTTTTGAAATGCAGTTTTTTAACGATTCTGGGGTCTGTTTTATTAAAATTTGACCAGCGAAAACAACATAATCCATATTACCTAAATCGTACCAAATACCAATTATCAAGTTTAACATGACAGGAGACATGCGCCGATAAATATATGCAGCACATTTTTGGCTTTTCGTGCCTTAAAAAGTTGGAGTTCAACTGTATTTTATTTCAATTCACAGTTGAAATGAGAAAAATTATCCAAAACTGTATGGCATAAAATGATCGCTGGATCTTATTGTACATGAATAGTAAAGGTTTACTAAATTTTTCTTTGACCTATTACTCTGGGAACCCTTGCAGCCCAAAACATCCATTAATGGGTAATGATAAAGGTTACCTGCATAAAGTGGCGTAATTAAAAGCTGAAAAACAAACTTCGAGTTAAGTTGAAGTAGAAATTCAGCACTTTGCGATTAGTACATAATTTACATTAATAGATCGCTCAAAACAAGAATAGGCGTGATAATACTGTTGTAAAATGAAGGCACGTTTAAAAATTCTTTTCTTACCCGAAATTCAAAATTTTTACAAAATCTTAAAATGTTAAAAATTTCAAATTTTATGAACGAAAACTCGTACTTTTGATTAATTTAGAGAGCCTAGAGTTCAGAGATCTTAAGTAAATTAAAACAATTCAAAGTATTGTCAATGTTCGATTAAACGGGTATCAAAAAGATAAACGTAGCTTTCAAACTTCGGAAAAACATCATTATGTAACAGTTTTTAAAGACTTCGTGCAAATAAACATAGTGGAGTATGAAAAATCAAGCTTTTGCCAATTTTGTAGTAAAAATTATGTAGTTTTCAAAACATAAATTGATTAGGGAATATGAAACTTTTGGTTCAAAGAAAACTACATTTCAAAAATGTACGAGAAGAAGCTACACAGGCTTTAATTATGTTGCAATATTCATCTTAGAGAGAAATATATGGGCTACAATTTACTGGTAATTTATTTTGTAATAACCTTCTCGAATAAAATACTACTAATTAGTCTAAAATGTTGACTTATATAATTCGATTCTGATCATAAAATAACCCATAAGGTTTCATTCTATTGTTTTTTTCTTTATTGCATTTAGATTATCGACACTGATCACGATGATGATGTTCGAAAGGATGACGAGAAGGAAGACGGTGATAGTAATGGGGAGATGCGAAGTGGTACTTTAGATGACGATGATACCGATGAAGATGACGATGATAACATGGAAGGAGAGGTGCTGAGAGAGCCTAGAACAAAAGTGTTCTATATCGTAAGTATTTTCTGCTTTATTTATTTTTTAAACTAGGGACATTTCCAAAAGTATAACCAAAGTACAGCTTAAAAAATCAGTGTTTCAAATGTTTTGGTTTGGTTGCCTTTTACGTGACCTCTATTCCATTTTCATTTACTACTTTTTACATCAACTCAGATTTACTATACATGTAAATAAAAGTGTATGAAATGGGCAGTTCATGTAGCAACCTCACTTGCACAGCCAAGAGAATTTAAATCCCAAAAAATTGTAAACGTAAACGCATCAAGCAAACCAAGTACAGTTTTCGTTGGTAGCACGAACGAATGAACGAAGCAAAAGGCTAGCACTATTATTTTTGGGGTTCTTCTACTCATTTTGTCACCGTTACCATACCATTGTCATATGCCCCTACACGCTAATACCCACATCAATTCTAAGTCCTGTTTACTAAATTCTTGGACATTTTTGAATCGTATTCTTTCAATTCCCAGTTTCATGTTCCTTAAACTTTGAACAGGGTTGTGCTGTGATTACATAATCAGATTACTTTAAAGTAATCTGTAATCTAATTCTCAACTGAATTGTAAAGCAATCTGTAATCAGTAATCATAAACATCATTTTTTAAATGTAATCACTGTAATCAAATGACAGATTACAATTTTAGGCAAAAATTTCAACATTTTGTGTGTAGAAGTAATAAGTTTCCTTATTTGTTGCCCATAAAATATTAAAATCATACCAAAACTACAAAATATTTGCGCGTTTCTTGATAAAAATACATTTTAAGTATTTAAAATGCAAAAACACGGATATTCAATGGGGCTTCAGCCTTTTTAAAGCAATTTTAAATTTTAAAAGTAATCTGTGATCAAAATCTGGCACTTTGAAAGTAATCTTTAATCAAAATATTACAATTTAAATTTTGTAATCTGTAATCAAAATTTTCCTTGAAAAAATTGTAATCTGTAACCTATTTTACAAAGCCATGTAATCAACCCAATCCTGACTTTGAATAGTTGAAAACTACACGATCAGTACTACATTAATTAACTGTGCCTGATAATTCACATCTTGCATGCATTGATTTTTCCAACGTCAATAAAATACATTACTTAATTATGTTTTTCCTGTTTTTAAAACATTAGGTTTTCTAATATTTTGTTTCAAACGTAAATTGTGAGCAAATTTAAAATACTGTAACCATATCAGGTTTTCGAAGATCTGAGCTGTCAAAATTACCCAAAAACGTTTATTTTTTATGAAAATTACCCAAAAATTACGAATTTAAAATATGACAAAGTCAAGTATTTGTTAAGAAAGCATTTTTAAATTCTCATGAATGCTGTCTGATCTATGTATCTAAAGAATCTATACGTTACATGTAAATTGCAATCCAAACTTGTCCAAGAAGTTAGTACTAGTAATCTCCTACAACAATACAATATGCATTGAAATAAGCCCTTCTTTACACAAAAAAGTTTTTTGTGCATTCTAAACTTTTGGTTTACCCATTTTTTGACTAAATGTAATACCAGTTCAGTTAGAGAAAATAGTTTTCAAAGTTATGATGACGATGGAAATATGAAGTAGCAAAGAGGACAGGGAACCCACATAATATATAATGATTCTGTCAGAATTTCCTTTTTTTCTGCTTCCATAATTTGCTTCTTATTTTCTGTGTCATTGTCCATATTTGTGCCTATATTTTTTCTGTGTTACCTTTACCTTAGAAGCGAAACAACAATGAACAATGTGCTGATAAAATATTATAGATATATACTGTTCACTTTTGCTTTGGTATTGTTATTATTATTGGATTCGTAACATCATCATCATTACTCAGTACACCAAACAGCATGAAACGTAGCGTTAATTTTTATGACATATGGATTGGGTTCAGCCTTTACATTCATTTGGAAGTAATTGCAGGCCATGGCAATGGAACAATTGTGCAGTAAATGTTGCTAATGGTAAAAGTAAAAGTAAAATAATTGTAAGCTTTTATGTCTGATGCAATGAATTTTCAACAATGAGCAAAATCCCTATGAATATGACTAAAGTAAAAAAAACGTTAGATTATACTAGTGATTTTGAGATTATAATGTTTTACGCAATAATGTAAAGATAATGAATAAATTGAAAATATAAAGACAAATCTACCTACATTGAACACTTTCTTTCAATTTCAGAATGCTCATGGCAGAAAGGGTGTCCCCAAACGACGTAATGTGAGTAATTATATTTTACCTATAATAATAAAGTAAAGGATGTGCGACTTTAAGCCGGGCAAAATTTAAGTTTGGAGAAGTTTTTAGCATCAGTTTTGGTACGTAATAAACTACACACTTCAAAGTACCAAAATCGTAAAAGATCTAGTCGTCAAGCCATTACTCGTTCGAGATAACAAGGCTTTAGATCGCTTGAAAAGTTTCAGTTTTCCTAACTAAAAAATAATGACATAATTTTGCAATTCGAGTATTACAATGCCTATAAAAAATTGCTCAAAGCCGTGGCAATAAAAAATCAACGTGTATTGTAGTCTCATAACATAACATAACCGACTAAATTAGTACCATAACAATTTTCGATGTCCACACATCGAAACTCAAAATGTTGCAAAAAAGTACATTTTTGTCGCCCTATTTAAAGAAAACCTCAATCTGGTTGGTCAGTACAAAATAAAAAATACACTAAAGTACAGAAAAATATTTCCTCTTTACAATAGATTTCACTTGCGAATCGTTTTAGACTTATAAATAAGAAAGAACTTAAAATATAAAGTAGAAAATTTTGTACTTCAAAAAAATTGCTTTGTAAGGACAATCTCGAAAATTCTTTAGAAGGGCTTAAAGGGCGGGAAAGACAGGAAAACTTATTCAATAAAATCTGACAATTTTGAAAAGCTCAAGCATCAGGTTCTCAGATTGTTATGACTTTGCGGTAATTTTAAATCAAATGTGGTAACTCGACCGTCCGAGAAAAATCATCCTTTCTAAAAGAAGTAAAAACGCCATATATATTATAAATGCGACAATCATAAATGCTTCGAAAATTCTACTACTACGAAAATTGACATTTTTTTCGTATTTTATTATTTGTAGTACTGAAAATGTAGTATCTAAGCATACCAAGGTTATTGGCTGATGCATTTGCTAACAAAAAGATAAATATGTCTTAAATTTGTCCAGGTTAAAGTTGCACACCCTTTATATAAACTTGTACGTGCATAAATAAGAAATTTTTCAACCGACACAACTTAGCTTTAAAATAAAATCTTTTCATTAACCGCTAACCATCGACACATTTTTTTTCTTGATTTTTAGGAGCAAGTTCCAGTTGCAGGTGTCGTGGCACTGCCTGCCAAGCTAAAGGCTGTGGGCGAAGGCTGTGGGGGAGCTGATGAACCCGTAAAGCAGTCAGGCAGGCAGGTGTCTTCTTCTCAGAAGGTGGATGGCCCCCCTTTCCCATCCACCTCATCCTCTATTCCCCCTTCTGAAGGAGAAAAACAGGTGGTAGTTTGGAACCCCGACGGGAAAGACGAGCTTGTAAGTGATGCATGAATTAACTTAAATCTTATTCATTTGCTCATCGAAACTTTTTCAAACAAAATATTTTTAATGGTTTCAGACACTGAATTCCCAAGAGCCAGAGCCACTGATGGTGCCGTTGGCTGCCTTAGCTCGAAGGCCAGAGCCAAAGCAGAAGAGGAAGAAGCAGGTATTTTCAGTTTTAATTATATTTTCAAATCATACAATAAAGGCTTGTTCCATTAACATTGCACATACATTCCATTTTCATTGACATTACATGCATTGGCCTTATACCTTGTCATGATAGCTGTAACGTAACGAATGCTTTGCTTTGTACGCAAGTTCATCTCTCTTCTAGTTGCCTTGTTTTAAAATATTTTCAAATTTTAAAAGTAGGAAAGGAAAGATCACGTCATACTCAAAAGAGGCATCGTTTCTCGCATAATTTAGCTGTTATTTA
Source organism: Entomobrya cf. arborea Gr-Col-00668 (assembly GCA_034699025.1). Classification (NCBI taxonomy): domain Eukaryota; kingdom Metazoa; phylum Arthropoda; class Collembola; order Entomobryomorpha; family Entomobryidae; genus Entomobrya; species Entomobrya cf. arborea Gr-Col-00668. The sequence goes on from JAQIWN010000283.1 coordinate 12,337, forward strand.
GTAAACGTTCCAGACAGGATATAAAAGTACAGCATAATTGATAATAAGACTCCGCCAAGATTTAAAACGTTTTTGCATTTTTGGACAATGAGTAACGATGAACAAGAATACATGGGCTAGCTTATTAAGAATTTCCATTAGCAAAATATGTCTGAGTCTTCCAAATGCTGATTGGGCATTACATAGTTTTAAAGCTCTTTACTTTATTCAATTTACGAAGATTTTCGGTACATGAAATACATATGTTTTCAAGCAAACTGTTGCATATACAATCATCATTCACTTTAACTTGTTAGTGTTAAAAAGTTCATATCATTTGAAACTAGAAAAAAATATGCTTGAGTAAAGTAAAAAGGAAGTAAAAATATAAGATATATTCTATTGGAGTCTCTCCTGGCTGGTTTGTTGGTGGCAAGCTAGTTACATTTTTCATCACTACTTATTAAATATTCTTTGAGCATACAAAATGGTTTGAAATGGTCCCATTAACCTGAGCATTTTTGTTTTTTTTTGTAAAAAGGTTGAATGTTGTTGGACAATGGACAAAATACTCAAAAAATATGGATGTGCGTGTTTTTAAAGTAGTGTAATTTGTGTACTTTTTAGTATTCGCCTACAACCAGCTTGCCGTCTCTGTTTAATCAGTTTAATTCTATTTTACTCAAGTTTTTTTGAAACGATGAAAGTGTGATGGGAAAAGAAGTAAATATCAAAATGAGAAGGGTTAAAATATCGAAAAGCAAAAGATATAGTTTATGATTTTTCGTGGCAAAAAATAAGCTCGTTATCCAACTTTACTTGTGTTTGTGTATTACTATCAATGAGCTGATTAAATATTAGTCGTAGGATTTGACGGTGTAAAAATTTAGTGAAAAATTATTACTGCCGACATATGCAATACTTATTCTATTTACCTCGACCACCATCACAGATTAATTGGTGTAGTGTACAATTACTACGAGAAACACCTACACAAAATGGCACGGCATGACAGCATGGCGCAATGAATAGAGTTAAATTAAACGTGTGTATATGCGTCGGTTATGCATTCATTTTCTTTCCACAATCTTCTCCAGTTTCCTGTTTGAAAAAATACGCACTTCACATTCATAACGTTGAGATGACTGGGTGGTACGGTTGGATTGTTTTTCAGCTAAAAATATCCAGGTATTCTTTTCTTTTATTTCTACAAAACCAGGAAGAAATCTATTCAGATGAATGTGGAAGGCTAATAAAAATAGCTATTTTCCTGATAATCAGAATACAAAACAACTAAAAACACTGCTTGTAATTTACTACACCAGTGTTAATACTTTTTAACCAGACGATAGTTATTTTTCTGTTTTCACATTTCTCATCTTGTCAGTAATTATAAATAATACAACCACCTCCATCATCCGCCTAAGCTATTTTTTAGGCTGAATTAAAAAAAAATATGCATTCATGCTTACAACTTGTTGTTAGAAATGTATGTCCACTGCCCAAACACATGATTTTTTTCACTTGGATAATTGTCGATAGAAGAAGCGCACACGCGAAACAAACTCCGCATTGTAAAAAACCTATAAGCATTTTTAGTTGCCGGAATATGCCAAAATATTACATAAATGTTTTTCTTGTTTTTTTCTTCTAAATAAAGGAGTTTCTTAAAAAAAGTAATGGTGAATTTCTGTGCAAAGATGGTGTAGAAACATAAAATAACCAAAAGTAGCAATTATCATGAAACATTTAAATTTAGGTTCGTAAACGGCTCATTTCCATCAACGTCATCCTCATCCTTTTTATCCACATGACATTTTTCTTACAAAATAGCAGACAAAAATAATCGGAATAAAAACCACAGTGAAAAAAAGGCCAGAAAAATCATTTCCTAAATTTAAACGAAAAAATCTTTTTAAGCGGAAAATTGAAATTTCAAACAAAATTCAGGCGCTTGTATTTTTAAATGAATTCCTCATTTTGAAAGACTTAGGGCAATTTAAAATTATATTTTGGAGCATATTTTTTTTGATAACCAGCATCTAAAATTTGTTTCTGAGAGTTATAATTTGGATGATAAATTGCGTTATGAAATTATAGAACCCTCTATACCAAGCATGATATTTTAACTTTTTGTAACTTTGTAACCGAACTTAATCTAAACAAAATAACATTTTCTATAGCAAAAAAGCTTTCACGAGGACAATAACACAACTGACTGATTTAATTTGATAAAATAACGGTATTATTAAGCAAGCATTATTTCTATTTTTAATTTCTAAATTTTAATTTTATGTAGCAAACCAATGCTGAGGTGGACGATGATGAGGAGTGGCTGCCAGCACCCCGGGAAATTCCTAAGGTAATTATGTTTAATTTGTTTTGTTTAATTTTAGTCATCCGATTTTGATGTTAAATGTTTAAATATGATAAGGTGTAATATCACCTGGTGTTGGATCTTTCTTAAAAACATGATTTATTTTCATTTCAGGGATTTGGCAGGCGTAGTGGCCATAAAGTAGTGGTAAGTAAACTGAATATTTTTTTAAATGTCTGTTTTGTGCGTTATTTGAGTATTTCTCTCTGTCTCTAGTGAAATGGTACCTGTTTTCTTTAAACTTGCTGGATAATCGCGTATAATATTTATATCGTTTTCTATAGTAGACTTGGATATATCAAAGGTTTTCTAATAAACATATAATTGCGAATCATTCTACAAGACCTAAAAAAATTAATCTTCTGATAAAGTGTTAAATAGAAACTGAGTCTGTCTGTTTATTATTTCCCAAATATTTCACTTCCAAGCAAAAATAGGTATCTTCATTTCCAATTATTTTCCACTTAATTGGCCAAGTAAATTTTGTACAAAACCAATTCATAATGACTTAAAAGTCAAATTTTCAAAAATATAAGAACCGTATCGTTATGAACAAAGTATATCTGAAAACTGCAGAGTTTAAAGAACAAGAAATATTGAAATTCAATGGCATAGACCATATGGTATTTTAGGTTACACATTGTTTTTCAAAGATTAATTTTTTTGAGATTTTCTGGGTTTTTGAAACCACAATTTTTTTAAAAGCCCGTGGTATAAGTATGCATTAAGCAAACCTGAAAAAACTTTTTACACTTAAGCTACCTTAGAATCTTAGATTTTAAGAACACATAAAAGTTCTCTTAACTATGTCCTGAATTCAAATAACCTCATTTTAAAACCTTAAGAATTTTGGGATTTTTCATTTGAATCAATTTTTTGCATATGTTTTTGGCGCTAAACAATTTACTCCACTGAAGTCATGTTTCAGTATTTATTAAAAAACTATTTAAATATATTTGTAGCCTACAATCTGAGCGTTGTTATAGTGTAAAGTGTTTTTTGGAATTGCTATGTATTTTGCAAATGCAAGTCCGAAACGTAGGTAACTTGTTTTTGAGCCGGTTTGACTATGATAAATGTTTGATGTGCCCTAACCACAGAGAAACGGAAAGGTAATGTTGCACCACTTTACATTTCGATACGACTTCAATTCGCCAATCGTTTGATGTATGGTAACCCAATGCTTCCGTTGATTATCCATGAACTTACCAATTTGTCCAAAATTCATTTATCAAAATTTTTGTGCATGAATAATTGCGATTACGTAGCACATCTTTTGCTTGCTTCCATAATGTAAGGTTAGAGAACTTGTTGATGTCTAGTTTCCGTAAAATTTCCTATGTTGTCTTTAAATATATGCCGCTTTGGCAAACTCTGTGTAATGTTTTTGAACAATTTCAACTTGAAGTCATTATGAATTGGATTTGTACATGCTTTAGTTACCATCCTGGAACACTAAAATGGCTCTAATTTGATTTGGCTGATTTAAATTGAAAACGACTGAGTAAATTAATATCTTTGTAGCCTTTGTATGAATATTGATTTCCTTATTTCTTGCGTGTTTACAACTTTGTCACCCTCAAATTTTTGGACATTGATGAGGTGTGATTTAATAATTTATGTGTCATTTGGTTGGTATATTCGAGGTATAATTTCAAACACTTGCTTAACTCTTTCTATTTATCTATTGTAGGAGCGAAAACGTAGGGTCGTAGTTCCAACGGTTGGTAAGGCAGTAGCTAGTCCATCTACAGCCTCTCCAAATGTTGATGAGGAATGGGAGGCAGAAATGGTAATTTCAGTTTTTCATCCACACTTTTAAAGACAAAATTTAATTATCGAGTTTTGAAAACCAAATATTTTTTTACTAGGACTCCATCGAGTTGAATTACGTCGGTGGTAAGTTTGCGAAGTTTCCCAACAAAAAACCAACTGTACCGATTAAGGTAAATTATTATAATATTGTTGTATCAATTTTCATGAGGTGATCACTTATATTTTTGGTCATACATGTGTAAATATTTCGGTTTTTTGACCTTTCCACTCTCTACCACCATCATCAACATGCCATCAAATCAACCGCATCTCTGTGTCTCTTTCGCATTCATCGATAGTATAAATCTAAAGTAATCAGTTCGTAATAAAACATTTATAGGAAAGCCCGTCAATACTCTAGATAATTTGCAATATCTGCATGATACAAACAATTTTTTTCTTTGCCTACATAGTTATTGTACGAAATGAAAATCAAAGTTTTTTTGTCACGTATTTTGCGTAATATCACTGACAAGGACGACTTTAAGAATTTTTTATGTACGAGATGGACTTACGTTTTACTAAACATGTCCAATATATTGCTCTCGGTTTTGTTTCTGCTTAGACTGATTTTTTTTGTGATTTGCATGCGTAATAAATAATAATGAAGATTACAAATATGCGTAGTGCATTTTGTAGTACTTATAAGAAATGATGTTGATCATTTTATCATGGCTAAATTGTGTGGTTTTACTTAACCTGATTGTTTTTACACCGTTGGTTGGATTATTGGTTTTTAAGCCTATATGCTACTGGAAATTGGCCAAAGTCAAAAGATGTGAATGTATAGATTGCATAAAATCCCGAATAACATATAGGCTGACCAACAACAAACGATATACAATGCAAGTACCATAGCCATGGCCCTGTCATTATCATTGTATTGTTAGTGAGTTTGACCATCACTGTCACATTATTCTCTCCATTTGTAGTCAGTAATCAGCGGATTATAGTAGTAGCCAAACATCCGATCATATATATGGAAAATTTAATTCGAAATGCAAATTCATTTCAGTTGCAAAGAAGTTGCATGGAATTGACGTTGCATTGTGGTATCAAGTGAACTGCTACCCGAATGAAATTAAAATATTTTTAATTCTCCCATGACGAAGTTTTAATGTTGCATAATTTATTATATAGGAACTTTGTGTAAATTGCCTTTGGTCTGTAAAAGAAAGCAGATATTCTGTTGTCTGCAGCTCATTGTAAATTCCAACAAGTAAAGTTTGGCACAATTCTTTTCTAATATATAATCTTGGCATTAAACTTTAATTGCACAAAGATAGAAAAACATAACAGGAAAAATGAACGCTCAAGCCGTAGGCATGGAAATTAAGAACAATTTATATATTTGGTAAATAAATATTTAAAAACTTTTCACTGCGCTGAAAATAGCATCAAAATACAAAAACAATTAATCCTGTTTATATTAAACGAGCGCTTTAAGATTTATTTATTTAAAACAGTATCCGTAGATAAATAAGATCAGCATATCTGTTTGCTATAATTTAATTTTGCCATCGACACAAATTTTTTTTGCTAATACTGTTGAATAACCATCGACACAATTTAATTTTATTTAAAATATTTTTGTTTCAGAAACTGCTTAAAGTTCCTGAGCCTCCACGAAAGATTAAAGTAGTTTTGGTATGTTTTTTTCTCGTTTTTAATTATGGATGTAATGTTTCTGCATTCGCCACAATAACAGATTGGATTTGAGACAGTTATATGTAATTACTAATGTATTTTATTTTACATAGGGAGATGCAAGAAAGCGAAAAGGGGCATCTAGGCCAAAAAAAAACACAACTAAAATTGTAATTAAAAAGAGTTTTTTTTACATGCTATTTATTTATCTTTAAGTTTTTAAATCATGTGCCTTTTTCACATTTACTTTCTTTTGTAGGTATGCGAATATTGTAATGCTTCGTTTGTTGGTGGACGTTATGCTTTGGAAAAACACCAAAGGCTCTACTGCAGTGTTTTCTCAACGGAAAAAAAAATATATATGTGTTCCTATAAGAAATGTGGAGTTACCAGTAAAGATCAAGCTTATATAAGGATGCACGAGAGAAATGTCCACCGCAAAGAAGTCGCTTTCAAATGCCCAAACTGCATTTTATTTTTTGCAACTAATTCCAATATGTGGCAACATATTCGCCGTAAGCATCCAAATGAATACAAAAATGTTCAAAATTTAAAGGGAAATTAAATATTTTATTATTTGTGGTTGTATTCTGCGTTTTAAACTGGGTTTAAATCAAATGTGTAAAATGAAATTAAAAACATAATCTTCTAATATAAATGACCAATTTTGAAGCTATCTAATTATTTATATGCCATAAGAAATAGCACAATCAAAAATATAATTAATTTTCTAATCAATATTTCAAAGTAATTTTTTGATGCAATACCACCGACACTTCCATAATATACCATCAAGCGATTAAATACTATCGACACAAATACTAAATTCATTAAACTATTTGCTCCAACTGGGTTTTTTAAGCTACGACTAATTACATTACACGAACAGTTACCACATCTTTTAACATTCTATATGCTGCTTCGTTTCATTAAAAAAATATTTGGATTCATAAATATAATTACGAAAGCATTTTGTTAGTATAATTGTGACACTATAAAATGAGTGATCGCAATGTTTATGCATGTTTTACTTTTTGGTTTGTAAAACGAGACGCAAAATCGTAGATCAGTCAACCTGTGAACTTCGCGAACAATATGCGAGATTAACATGAAAAGCATAAAGATTTGTTGCAAGTTTAGCATCACATCATTCCTTGTTTCCTTTTAATTTATCTTAAATTAAAACCGATGTGTTTATTGAACTGAAAATAAGTATTACAACATAAATAAATAAATAAACATAAACAGTATAAATAATTACATAGATTTCTCAAATATAAAATTGACTGAAAGCATTTTAACTTGCGTTTGAGAGATCATGAAACATTTTTTTAACCTAAAACGGTTGTAGGAACATTATATATTTCATACAAAAATTTGTTTGCTGAATTAGTTCTTAAATACTTTTTACGAAATGCTTTCTAATAACTAAGTGAGTTTTTATTAAAGTCGAACTTTAAATCGTTTTTATTCATGGAACAATATAAATAGATAAAGTTGATTTGAACAATGAGAGATTGGTTAATATATAAACAAGGGTTTTGTTTGTACTAGGATTTATTCGTTTGCTTAGTTTAAAACAACGTATTGGTATTCACGATAAATGGATCCAGCTTAAAAGTTTAACGAAAAGTATAATTTGCAATGTATATACAACTGGTCGCCTTTAAATGTAATTTTTGTATACAAAATTTGTATATTTAGCAAACTTTTTACAAAAAGCAATATTATTGATCCAGCTAATGCATTAAAACCTCGTATCAAATCACAAATATTAACTGTACACTCATTACTGGCAACATGTTTCTGTTTTAATCTGAAAATTTTCAGCATGAATTCCTGTTTTTCTTTCGGGTTTTGTGTTCTACTCTATTGCATATTCATAACGACACTCAGAAGGGCAGAGATTCAATTTGACTATTATGAATTCAAAAGTCTAGAGGTAATAATTTTAAAAAAAGTTTAGTAAAACCCTTATCAACTGATATTTTAGTTCGTATTAGTTGAATGGCAACGTGTTATGGTGTTTAATGGCAGAATTGCTAGTAATTTAGATGAGTGCATTTTCTTTTAGCACCATGAATCCATTTTCGTCTAACAATACTAGAGACAACAAAAGTTATTTTTCTATCTCTAGTCCCAAGTTGTTCAAACAAACCAAATAAAACATAGATAAAGCTATAAACTTGTTGGTCCTCTATTCTACGTTTTAAATCAGGACGACACTAATTTATCCTATAATTTTAAGTAATCCAGCACAATACCATGTTTTAAAGTGTTTGTTACAAATAATTTATTCTTTAACTACTTTTATGCTAGGACTAGCTGCAAATTGCTAAATTAGTTTTATCCTTGAATTCATTAAAGATTCAACTAATACATTCAGAGAAGTAAAAAGTTAATGTATGAAGCCATTTTCAGAAATGATATGAATTGGCAAATCTTGCCACTTGTTCAAAGCGCAACGGAACATTTTTGTTTTTAAAATCATTTTCAGTGACTTTATTGCTTATTTTGTATCCACTAAATTTTCGAGGTAGTGCATAATGAATATCTAGTATTTAAGTTTGTGTGCGAGTGTACAGCAAAAAATCAAAGATTTTGAAAGATTTCTTTGTACAAATTGTATTTGATTATGAAATTTAATTTTGATTAAGTTTTTAAAAAGTAAAAATGCGGATGTTTGCGATTTTTTTGTTAAAATTTTTGTGTTCTTCAATAAATATTTGGTTTTACGCAACATATCCATGTAGTTTTGATTTTCTTCTACTCAAGTCAAATACCAAAAATCTAGTTACAGTAAATTTTATTTTGTAGCGAGATCTAGGACTTCCTTTCGATTTTTGGTGACACAGAAAGGAGGGAAACACAAAAAACTGTTATTGGTTTTAAATATAGATTTCATCTTTCTATAAAGCTGTGTATTGTAAATGAATACCCCATTATCAAAAATATACCTGAAACTGCTTCCACACGCACAGTTTGGAAACATGGAAATGGAAATAACTTGCCAGAATATCGTTATTTGAAATTTTTCATTGTATGAACTTGTCGACAATAAACTCATTAAGTATTTATAAAAGAGTATGGTGTTGTAGCTCAAAAGATGAATGTTATTGTTTCAGGTCAGAGTCTTAAGAATTTGTAAACATTGGAGGGCTGTAAATTTCAAAAACAATATGACCGAACGATAATACGGGCAGGAAACTAAGATGCAAGGGTTTTCCCCTAATGGTAGGTAGCATAAAAGATGTGATATATAACGCTTAAGTTGTTAGTTTCTGATTTTAATTTAAAAATTTATATTTGACGGCCAGTACAAATCTATATAAAAGCCAAACAAAATAGAAATCAATATTTGCACAATTTGAAAAGCAACTGGAGGTGAAGAATATAGCTAATTGATTTTGATTGTTGCAGATTCCATAACTTAAAACATAGTCTGTAAATTTTATATGTTTGAATGATGGCATTTGGAAAACGTTTGTGATGCACTGTATCTAAACCACTAATTAATATTTTTGAAGTACAAATTACTGAGTTCACTTTTTGTTATTTCCTACTTGATAACATTTTTTGAAGTTAAGTACTAACATATATGTGTTTGATAAACTTAGACTTTAGCTTTTACCTTAAATTATGTGAAACAACGACTGCAAACTTGAAATAAGGATGACAAAACCATAAAAAAATTATTCATGAGTCAATTATTTTCGGGATAAGCATGATTGCAACATACGTATGCTATATTTGTTACTGAAAAGATTTAGTTTAAAAATCCTACTTTTCGTATTGAACATTTATAACGAATAAAGTCATGACTCGTTTGCCAGCAAACAAACCAATCCAAAATTGTCCAGGCGTTTTGAACGAACTTCTTAGAGTACGTTCACATATAAATACATTATATATATAACGGTGCTTTTAGCTAGTTTCAATTTAGATCAACATAACAAAGATGTGAAAAATTGACATTCAAATTTTTGTCATTGCTTTCTACTATTGGCCTTGCAAAATTAGGTTAGGATATTGCGAGCGGTTTAAATTGTTGTCCTCACTAACCACGTTTCTCTTAATACATATTATAAAAGCTTCAACTAGGGTATTCTTGTGATATCATCTTGAGTTGTAATAATAAAACAATCTTGCGTAACATAGTTAAAAACAAAAAGTCAATATTTTCTAATTTATTATGCAAACAACACCGGCGCAATGCAAACGCTAGTATACAACTTACTCAGTTTTAGGTCTGGTTACGTACAAATCAGTAAAACTTTTCAACAATTATTCAAAATATGTATCATTTGTTAGGTCAAACTTTAATCAGATCACATTCTTTAATTTATTAGAATTATCGATTTTATATTATTTTTAACTGTAATGTTCGTGTGGAATATCTATAACAATCTGTCAGAATGTTATTATGCTTAAGTTAGGAAAAGCAATCACTAACAGCGTAGAACAACGCCAATTTTGAATCAGCATGATAATTTATTATCTACATCTTGGATTTCCAAATTACCAATCAAATTAATTCGAAATTTAATAGCCAGCCACAAAATATCTACAACTTAGAATGAGCTTTTAGTAACATTTAAACCATGTTTTGACATAAAATAAAATAAAAATAAATAAAAATCAGTTCTTATTTAGGTTGTTCAATAATGATATAATACAAATTACTGTGCCAACTGAAGTAAACTTCAAACATAAAATATGTGTAGACCTAAGAGTATACGTGTTCAGTGTGGACATTCGACTGATTCGACACTAGTAAAAGTAAAAATTTTCTAGCATATTTTGACGTGCTGAATATACTTGTGGCCATCAATACCCCGAATGGGCATGTCCAGTTAACTGGGGAGGAAACAAAACCTTGCGCCTTGACACTTAAGCCCGCTAAGCTACTGGGCGCACGTACCTTTCTCAACCATGTCTTGTCATAATTTATTGATTGCTTGCTTCCCTAATTTCTCACAGGGTTATATTGCTTGTCAAAAAATTGCACCAAAAATTAAATATTTTTTATAACTCGGCCTTTACCAGCTATAATACATGTTTCAGAACAATGCAACTTTCCAGAATTAATAATTGGCCGATTAAAATACATTGTGTAAAACTACATGAAAAAGTGGTACGTAAAACAAAAATGACAACCATATTGAATTCACACATTTTTACTATGATACTCGTCAAGCTCAAAAAACATTAATTTGAAATCCTCAATTAGTAGTAATTTGACGATTTCGCATTTGGCCCTCGAATTTCGAACTTTCATTTTGTTGGTAGTGCACTTAAAACTTTGGATGTCCTTAATTGGCCTGATTTTGTTTTAAAGCAATATAACGTGGCGTGAAAAAGAAGCAATCATAAAAATTATAAACGAGTAAGCTGTGTAGAGGTTGAGTAAGGTACGTGTGTGCAGTGGCTTAGCGTGTGCAAATGTCAAAACTCGTGACTTGATTTCGATACCAGTCAACTAGACATGGCCATTTGAGGTTTTGGTTTAGTAAAGTAACCAACAAATATTTTTTTGGTTACTTTACTACGAATTTCTAATTTACACATTTGCTTTACTTCTGTATTGTGGGGGCTCACATGCGATTTGCCACTAAAAACCATGATTACGCAGATGGAAAAAATTAAGTTGGTTATATGTATTAAAACAAACAGTAGAGTATTTTATTTGTAGTTACTACGCCGCAGTCGTCATATCATCACCTTACCATTGTTCAGGAATCATATCAATGTTTCTCGGAAAATTACATTTAGCTTTGTTTTCAGGATCAAAACTATTTTGTTGTTGCCATTATTCCTATATTTATTTGTGTAAATATGCTTACATTCTTTAAGCTGTTATCCAAATCAAACAATTTACCTGACTTCATGCTAAACCTTCATTTGTTTTGAATAAACTACTTTATGGATAAGTATCAGTCTTACTTTTCATAAATAAACACCATGTTTGCCTTACTTATATCATACTTTGCCGCTGAAACAAAAATCAAGTTTTCCTTTAAAAACTTTAATTGTCAATAAATGTACTCAAGTCTGATGTCTCATGAAGCATATTTCACGGTAGAGTAATACGCGCATATATTTTATATGATTTTGTTAAGTAATATGTGGGACAAGTAATTCTTTTTTTTGTCCCGCACGTAATTACAAAATAAGGAGTAAACTTATTACTCAAATATGTGACATTGCCAATGAGTCCATAAAGTTGATCAGTTATTTTGTCACATATTGGAATAAAAATGTATCAAAAATTTTGTGGAAGATGTTGATTGCACTAAGTCGCTTTTATAAAGGAGTTTATCCTATTTTAAGTTAATATACTAAAAGCTGTAATGTTTTAAAACTATTTTGCTAATGTACGTTTGATTGACTATTGAATGGATTGATAAGCTCTAACTTCAAAACATATAGTAAAAACATAAGTACATTATTTTTTGTTCAACTCGAGATCCCAATTCAGCAAAACCAATAAATATTTTTTTCTCATTCCATGTCCCGTCTACTTTTATTATTTTAACCACTGTCTTTTCGCTTTAGTTACTAATCAAATTACATCTTTTAACCAACAATTAAAAACGTTTCTTTCATAATTACCTCACACGAGTCGGAAATATAAAAATTTACCATTTCTATTCATTTATTAACTAACACCAAATATACAAAGTTTGCAACTATTGTTGTTCTGAAAATTTGGTCAAATACTGTTCTTCTGCAGTCAATTTTAGGCTTAACTTAACCAATTCCTTTTGCCGTTCTTCTCTTTACCATACTTTGCCATCTTCACGAAGAGCTGCTTTCGAGTAAAAGTAACATGATACTGTTTTGCGGACAATAAAATATAATGAAAATAAAATTATTAAGGGTTTTACGGATGTTGTTGGCTTAAAATAGTAAAAAGAGCTTTCAAAATTTATCCAATTTCTTCTTCTGGAGTACAGATTACCAAACAGATGAAAAATTCTGAAACATGTAATTATAAATAGATCGTCACATTTTTATCACAATGTCAAGTACAAAAATACACAAAAGTTTGCATTGCAGAATAATTTAGGAAATTGCATCAAAGAAATAACATCATTCATGCCTTGAGACAAAATGCGTTATAACTTACTCCTTTTTTAGTGATGATATTTCAATAAAAATATTTGGTCTTCAGTTATCCTTTAGCCTTCAGATGACAAATTGCTGTTATTTTCGTCTACTTCAAGTCCACTTTCCACCCTAAAAATGCTTTCGTACTACAAAAATAAACAGAGTAATCATGGTCATTATTTTATTAATATCCTCAGGACATACAATATATTCAAATTAAAATTGAATGCAACATGTCAAGTATAAATTTGATATGGTAAATCAGTACCAAGATACTAATGCTACTTAGTATTTCGAAATCAATTCACATGAACATTCAAATTTTATAAACTGATCAATTAAACTGTTCGTCTGCAAATATTTTACAAAGTGCTTACTTAATCTTCCGGTTTTCCTATTTTGTATTTTAATTAAACGTTGATTAAAATAAGATTTAAAATGATGTGTGAAAGATGTGTATTAAAAATATCTTAATTATTTATTTCTACAAAAATACGACCCATAAAATGAAAATTTTATACTGCATTCCTTTTCCATTGTTTCAAAAAAATTGGCAAGACTTTCTCATGACTATCATCTGTACTGATGCAATGGATAGATACTCAAGAAAATATGCGAAAGTTTGATGAATAATCACGTCACTTTAGGTTGCTATATGTACTTCACTAAACTAGAATAAGCTTGCAAATTGGTGTTTATTCATAATTTAATGCAAATCGGGACTTCACAAGCTTGGTTATTTTTTTTTTTGAAAAAACTTGCTTTCGTGTTTCGGTCGGGTGTTCAGTTCTAGGATGACTTGCTTTCGGTTTATTCGACATGTTTTGGAATTTAAGTGTGAAATATTATTTTATGTTAAAGTCTTTGACATTTTTCAGTTGTCATTTCTTATTTAGAAAATGCAACAGCCTTGGCCTTCCACTAAAATAAGCATACTTGGTGGTGATCAGTTAGTTTTACGTTAGAAGATTCTATTTATGTTTAAAATTACGTTGTAATTATATAAAAGCATGCAATTGCTCAGCTTATATATCTTAAAGAATATAAAAGTATATAGGACATCCATTTTAGATGACATGGGTTACAACGAAAGGTAAGCTCGTTAAAGTATCTTGTCTGTTAATATAAATATTTTTAGAAATAAATGTGCGAAATGTTCAACACCAGTTTTTCTAAAATTGTTTTTACAAGTATGATATACCCATTTTTAAAACAATTGATTTGTAATTCTGCTGTACCTTAGTGCTGTATCTCATTCTCAACGACAGTTAAAACTTAAAAAATTGTAAAAAAATGTTTGAAATGTTAATATTAGTCTTTAATTTTCGTTATATATTTTTCAGTGGTGAGTTTGACTGTCTAACTTAATGATGCTAAATTAGTGTGCCGACTGAAGAAAAAATTGACATTTTGGTCGTGCAAAAAATTAACTTCTACTTCTATATTTTAGGTGATGTACATTACTGATATTTTTTCCTATATAACAATATTGAAATCAAAATTTGAACAAGTAAAAACTGTTGACTGGCAGTTGGACTTGATAACTATTTGAAATTAATAATAACCCCGAATGTTATCATCATTAGACTTTGACCATCCAGAAATAAAATGTATTTCAGTCAGCAAACTTATTGAATTTTAAGTTATACTAAACTTGTCTATTAAATCAAAGATCCAAGACTATTTTAAAGCAGTACTGAAAATCCCGTTTGAATTTTATATCTAAAAACAAAAATAAATTCACTCTTGTGTGGCTAAAAATCAAAATTAAAATGTTTTAATTATTAAACTTCATAATTGTTCGTTTTATTTCTAATTTCAAAATTGTGTTGTGAATTCGTCAACAACCAAGGAAGCTTTATCATCTATTTTTTTTCTGCAAACAAAACATTGGAAATTCACATGTCATTTCTAATAGAAAAGTCATGTAACTTACATGAAAAAACATTTGGGGACTTTGACTATGTTTTTTGCAGAAATAAAATATATAATAATGCTTCCTTGTCAACAACCATCATTAATTTATTTCGTCCGTCCATTCTCTAAATCAAACTTCAAAACTGAATCAAAAGTAGCCTATTTGCTTATCAATTTACAATTTTGATAACCATATTGAATATTTTTACTACATTTCGATTAGTGAATAAAACTGACAGTGTATAATAAAACAAATTGCATTGCTGACTTGACAATTACAAACCGATTTTCTCAAAAGACTTTACAGATTATTTTTAAGCTATTATTAAAAATTGTGCGGATGATTGATATTGTTTGATAATTTAAAACAAAAATTAGAAGACTTTCAGAAGCTACTTAGTCTTTCTAAAGTCTTGTTTTCTAAAATATTTAAAAGATGTAAATTAATTTTTAAGTTTGTGATTTATTTTTGTTAAATTGTTTAATGGCATTGTTAGTATATCAGGAAAATTATATCAACTTTAGGCAAAAAATGAGATGATTGGAATTGTGTAGAATAAAATGGAACGAGTTTATTCATCTGGCTGAACGATGGTAGAACGGCAGCAGGAAAAAAATAAGGAAGGTTGGTATATTTTTAGGGCATGGCGAGATGTTCAAAAATCAAGTCGCACTATCAAAATTTTCAAGAAGCATAGTAATGCGCATTGTATCACTTTTGTTTATGGAATAGCCTTAAGAGCGCATTTCATTTGGTATGTTTCTTGTATGCCATTGGAGTCATAAGCAGCAGCAAGAAATACGGTTGCACATACATACTGCTTTACTTTAATTTTGAATACTAATGATATTTTTTTTTGATTCGCGATTTTCTAATTATTTTAACACTGAACACATAAAACTTTATTAATCATCGAATTCGTAGTTATCTCCTGATTACACTTTTGAAATAATTATTTAAATTCATGCATTAATTTAGGCGTCATATCACTTTAAAGATTAACTTGGGAAGCTTATGGGGATTTGTCTACTTTTCATCTGTGATGACTGTATTCAACTTATTATGCAGCCAAAACGTCGTAACAGATCGACTTCAAAGTGAACTTTTTGGATTTGCAATCGGACAAAGAATTCAGTGATTAATAGAGATTCTTACATTTTTGTTTTTACGAATGTCTAAATTCGTGATCAAAAGTTCGAAAAATGCGATTTAAGATGGACAGTATACGAGAAATATTGGGTTTGGTCCTCGCATTGTGCAGCTTAAAATAGCATTGAAATTCTACGTTAACTATAAGATTAGGTGATGTAAGTGATTATAAATGAAAGTATTTTTTTAGGTGTGGATGAAATGAGAGCGAGGACGGTGTAAATGCAGGTTACATTATTTTTTAACGATATTGCAAAACGCCACAATTTAATTCGATTCAATAGGAGACAAACTAATCTAACAAAAATTTAAAAGGGTTATCGGTGAATTAAAACCGACAGTTTTAGTGTCATGAACTATTTATTCCCTGAAAATTTACGAGGGGTAGTTTAAATACACCTTGTTTTTGGACTTTTCTTCGCTTAATCTAAGTATAAAAACAGATCAAACGACTGAAATTATGAATTTGTTAATAATGATAATGAAGAGTGACGGCTTCAGGAAAATTCAAATGCATGGGACAGCATGTGCGTGTTTTTGCAGCTTGGTACCAATTTTTGTTTGTATCATTTTGTTTTACGTAAATTTATGAAAATAAATATTAACGTAATTGTTACTTTCAGGATTATGCTATACACAACTTTAAAATGTAGAGACTGGAAGTTGAAGTTTTTTGAAAACCTAAGATAATACTGCTTTAGTAAAAGCTAAAAATTATTCTTTAGTGATTAATCGGGTCAGTATAATATATGTAGTAGAAATGCTTTCAAACGACCGTGCCTACAGACGAATTTTTGGTAGAATACAGTCTTAGAAGAATTTTCATTGTCGAATGCAAATTTGTATTTATTTCAAGTGGCAATGTAAACATTACAAGCATTCATTAATAAAACTTATAACTAAATCTAAATCTAAAAAAAAATATAGAAACACTCAAGCGCATATGGTTTTTAAACAAAGTAATTCATAAACGTAATTTCTAAACGCATATAAACTAGTATACATCGTTGTTGCATTCGACTGCAACGAATATGAGTATTATTATTTGATGTATTAAACGCAAGTGTAACTGGTCATTAGGCATAAGAATTTTCATCGTTTACGTATTCAGTTTTCTTTTTCTTCTCTTTCTCTTTTACCTTTCTTTGTTGCAAGCATGAATATCATGTTGCAAGCGATGCCTGGTATACAAATCGTACTAAACTAAAAAATTGACTAAACATACATGGGACTAAAAAAATCCAGTCAGCTAAAATAATTTGCCTTGATATTTTCCACATTGTATAGCGTTGAGAAAGTCATTGCCTCCTGATTGAGTATTTATCATATTAATTTAGTAACTAAAGAGCCATGATCTAAGTCTTTCCTCGTCCAAGTAGTAAGCACAGCAATTCAGTAGGACAAGGCCGCATGTTAAATGAAAGCTCTTAGTCCCTACCTCTCCATGGAGAAGATATTTTATTCATTTTAATTTAAAAAAATTTTTAAAGATTGTTTTAATATTTTTTTTAAATGCTGTTGTGAACTTTTTGCGTTTTTTGAATTCAGAATAATTTAACGTCACCTTAAAATAATAACTTTTAATTGATTGCCTAAATCGTCTATTGTAAAACCAATTGCTAATGTTTTCATTTTTAAATTTCACTGCCTGGGAACCCAGGGGAATAATAAACTAAATAATGAGAATCTATAATCTCAAGAAAAAGTGGCTTTAAAAGCTTTCTTACAGTGGAAACTTGTGCAATAATCTCTTCATAAAAAATATTTGACTTGCTCGAAACAATTTTTTGTATATACTTGGTCAAGAATTTACAAAATATCGTCCAGGCGCACTTGGTTTTGAGTCTTTACTTTTGCACTTGACAACTTTGCACTAAACTAATTATTTCCAGCTCTTGAAATTGTGTTTATTGTATGCTTTTTAATACTATTCACTAAGTTTAATTTGCTTGATTAGTTTAATTTTAAATTAATGTTGAAACGTATTTTGATAGAACGAAACCAAAATAAATTTGACGTTTTAGTGTCAACTTTAGGTTTTGATCAATTTATCATGGAATAAATAATTAAATGATTGAATCAAAAAACTTAAAACCTAACCATATCTTTATCTCGTTTCGTTTTATGTTGCAACTCTTAATGGTAATATTATAGAAAAAATATGGATGCGTTCAAAGCAAAGACCTTCAAAAGTGCTTAGCGCTTGGAATTCCCATTTTAATTTGAAATGTGAAAATTCAAGTATTTTCTTTAAAGTTTTAGTAAGAAGTTCTTCAAGTCGAAGTCTATAGTATACTAAAATTAAGTAAGCGTTCCTTTATATGTCGAATATTTTCTGGATTTTCAGAACGAGCCAATATCTGGTTTTCAGTTGGTTGAATTCTAGTAGAAGTGCATTTGGCTTGAAAGCAGCGGGAGTTGGAAACCAGTCCAGATGACTGAATTTTGTATTTAATTTTGATCTCGACCTTCTTCGTGGTTATTGATTTGAAGTAAACAAGACAAGTAAAGTCTACAAGACAAGAGTAACAAACTTTGAAAGCGAAGTTAGCATTAGGGAAATGAAATAAAAATATTATTTGAACCTAACTTTTACTGTTTGGTTCAGTTTCATTTATTTCTTAAGGAAAATATCGTAAAGTAACGAAGGAGGAGATTTTTATTGAAAATAATATGCATGTGGTAAATTACCAGAGTATTCATAAAGATTTTCTACTTGCAGAAAACTATTTAGAATTTAGGCGTGTGCAGTTATTAATCGCACTTCCGAAAGGGATCACAACAGATCGCATGTCTCTATCCGTAAGATTTCAAGTACAAATTGAAGTTGACGAAATAAATTATTGGTCGCTACGTTATATTGGTACATTACTGGTTACATTCCATGTAAGAAGTGAAAGGGGCTTCTGTTTATATCTACAGTGTGTGTTAGTTTATCCATTAAAAATACTTATTCTAGTGGAATCAAAAGGTCTAGATCTGCATTTTGGATTGGCCCTCTCAAAAAACATTTATTTGGTTTGTATGATTAATTGGCACGATCTTATCTAAGATTATTGGCGGAGTCTTTGGTTAAGTTGGGAATTATTAATAATTCTACAAAAATTGGAATCTTTCAATAGATATTCGATCAACTGAACTTTCTTTTTGAAGGAAAAATTTTAAGTTTTAAGTTGTTGTAAGTCGTTAAGTTGGATATTGGCTCCATGTTTCTTTACAATACCATATTATGATTTACTCCGATCTTATGTAAGATATTGAAAATGTAATTGTAAAGTGATTACTTATACATAAAGACCGTCTTCAATTGGAATGATAGCGTTAACAATCCGATAAATTCAAAACAATAAACAAACTGCAGCATAAACTACATTATTAGATATTGCAACATGTAATTTACTTTTATTTATTTAGCTACCAGTTAAAAATAATAACTTACTTTAAATCCAGCCTAAAATAGACGTCTTTGGAACAGTAACTTCAAACAGCAATACAGTCGATAAAAATTGCCTTAAGTGAAAGAATGCATGTTAAATTCTAACTTTTGGCATTCGGTCTTCAATATATAACATCATTACAATATATTCAACATATTATTTAATAAAACGGCATTGGCAAGATCGGATATCAACACCTTTAAGGAACCTTGATTTAAAATTGGTTAGATTCCAACTTGAAATGTCAATGATTGCTGGGAGTGCATTTGATATACTCATAAGGGTTTTATCTATTCCAATCTGCTTTTTCTTCTCAAGAAATTATTTGCCAATTGCATATTTTTCTACAATTCCTGGTAGCACCATGACAACTCCGAATAGAGCAAACGATGCAACCAAAAAACAGAAAGTAATATAAGTACGTGATATATACCAACATTTAAAGGCTTTCCACTAAGAAGTAGAACTATTCCGCTGCCCTCAAGCTCCCAGGAAAATGAAATATACAATAATAAAATAGAATTTACACTGATCACGATTCCAAAAACATTTTGCTGTAAAATTAATGTCTAATAGCTTAATTTTGGTGTCAAAAAGAAAGCATCAGCGACCGCTAAGCTTGGATGTAAAGCCAGCTATTCACTAAGCCGCGCGCAGACAGAGAACTTCGTTTTCGTGTCCGTAGCTCACTGCGCTGCTCGGCTGGGAAGAAGAGCTGGCTGTACATCTAAGCTAATCATGCGTTGACGCTTTCTTTTTGACGTCAAAATTAAGCTATTAGACATTAATTTTACAGCCAAATGTTTTTGGAATCATGATCAGTGTGAATTCTGGTTTATTATTCTATATTTTTTATTTTCCTGGGAGCTGGGGGCAGTGGAGTAGTATTCGCTGTAAGCAGCAACTATTATATTTTGGGATAAAAATATAGCAAACATCAATACATGACGTAAGAATAATCGTCTTTTTGCATAACAATTCGTAGTTGAATTTGATTTGTTTAAAAATTGATATGATATGATTACTTGTTTCGTGCAGTAAGAAATTTTGGATCTAGAAAACACTGCTCCAAAAAATCAAATTGATAAGAGACGTCCGAATTCAAATACACGAACAATAACTAGACATAATTTTATGCGAGATATTGTTTAAATGATCTATAACCGTTGTGCGTATGAGGATTGTAGAAACAGCTCAAATAACTATGATGAACACATCGATTTCTGTTGTGCGGTTAAAAAAGTTAGCAATTGAACAAATAGCATGAAGTAAAGCCAAATAACGTGGTATTCAATGTGACAGCAGCTAGCCATGGAATGTGTGAGCTGTAATAAATTCTCTATTTCAATACAAATTTGGTTGTTTTGAAAGTAAATATATAAAGAAAACGAGTATAAATAATGAAGTATTAGGCAATACCACTTATAGGCGTTTTTAACAAGCAAAGCTGAAGTAACGATTAAATTTTAGGTGAACTTTTCTGTTGCCATCATGACGCTCAAAAAGAAAATTAAGATATATGGAAAATTGGAGTAAAAGTTTAAGCTAGATTGTCGTTATTGATCTTTGACTGCAAAGTTAGTGTGGTTGAATATAATTCTGTTTAAAAAATTGACGTAGTCTTTGACTCTAAAAGATGTTTATATGCAAATAAATTTGTCTTAAATTTTAAATTCTGTAATAACTACGCAGCAGTTTACTTGAGTAAACAAACATATCCGGGAAATTATATTTAAGTTTAGATTAACTGTTGTGGTACGGTAAAGAACTTAAGCATGTTTTCAGAAGCATGCATACTATGTAATGGGAGCCAATAATATGTCAGAAGGGACACTTGGAGTGTTAACCTCTTGTCGAAAAACGCTAAGCGAAATCTACTTGTCGAAAAGAAAGTTCTTGTCGAAATTCCGTTAGGTAAATTCAGTTTACATGTCGAATTTCTATATCTGTCGAATTTTATCAGAACATGCAAATGTATATTTCAGTCGATTGTAAGAAATTGTCATGCAGTATTATTTTTCTCAGTAGCATGAAGCATCTAACGCAGGACAGTTGTAATCGCGGACTCTGAAGAAATTTCATCGCCAGTTGTCAGTTGTGGATTCATCCAATTCCCAGAAACGGAAAAGAAAATATCTCCAAAAATTCCAGCATCCAAAAAATGTACTATTTGAAACAGGAAGTGAATTGTGTTGAATATTATCGTTGCAAAGATAGGTTAATATGCAGTGGACGGCCTTTTGTAAAATCGGATAACTATAACATCTGTAACAAAAACTAGTCTAATTGAGTTGTTCTAAAAGTATATATTCTAAACGCGAATTGTTCTAAAAAATGATATCCTAAAAATACACGAAATAATCTCACATTACTATAGATACATACACCAGTGGACTGTCAAAAGACCATATAAATTTGATAAGCTAATATTTTGATATTACTAAAGTTGAGTTTAGTAACTTTAGTCCATGATTACAGGTTAAAAAACATTTGAAATCCCAAATTGAATAATGTTAGCAGTACTTTTAAAAGATGGACTATTGTATACTTTAAATTATACTAAAACAATTCGCCTGATAAATTTCTACAAGAATCGTTTCGTTAATTATTTTAACTAGTAAAATGGCTGTTTTTATTTCGACAAGTAAAATTTCGTTTAGCGTTTTTCGACAAGAGGTAACACTCCAATCATCCCTTCTGACATATTATGCAGACCCCTATGTAATATTTCATAAGGATATCATGCATATGTATATTTCTTCTTTTCTCAAAGCAATTTAACTGGATTTTGATGCATTGCCTTTCATAAAGTTTTACTTATCTCGAGAATGTATTAAGTTATGATTAGCTTTGAATTCGAAAACATGGTTTTTGTAAAGCTCCAATTCTTTTTAAAGCCTTTAAAAATAGGTTGATACAACTGATTGCAAGCATAATACATCCTAAATCCGCCCTTCTGAAACGCAAAATATTGGCTTTATTGAATTTGTATCGCCCAAATTTACCAAGAGCAATTAATTGAAAGTTTATACCAAACTTCAAGCGTAGAATGATTCTTTTGACCTAAAATACTTTAACTGAAAAATACTTCAAATACTAGAAAAAACAGACAAATGTCCTTATTTAATGAAAAATTAATGCACAAAGCATTTATGCTTCTATGTTCTTAATTTGGTAGCGAATCTACAAACCGTATCCTAGCATCAAAAGTTGCTCGCACGACGTTCCACTAAATTGAAGTACTTATTTGGATCACATTGGGCCATAAATCTTATGTCGGACCCCTCCCTTTCGGTGGTCCCAAGAGATTAGACGACTTTCAAAGTAAAGCCCGAAGAAAGTCATTTTTCATCTGACAATATGTCTGTGCCTGCCAAAATGGGAAAGGGCAGAGATTGAAGAGCAATGCAGTGTGACCATTTAGATAAACGAGGAATTCCTTCAGCCAAACTCCAAGTGGAAAAGTTACAGCGAACCGGATTAATTTACAGAAAGTTGACAATAGATAGTAACCATCTTTAACAGGTGACTTAACAGTTTAGGGTGTCGTATTTTGGGAGAGGTAGACATATAGGCAGTCGAATACTTGGACAAATAGCCAGGTTTGCTTGGTTTTGCGGAGTAATTGATTTCAGTTGGGATATGCCTCACCAAAGTTTAGGAAAAAATAATAGTTTACTTACCATTTTCATTTAACTTTAAATATTTCATAAAATAGCTGATTTAAGTAAATATCAGTTACCTCTATCAGTTACGTGTTGATGTTTTGAGTACAAAATTACTCGTGTTTACTGTGTTTGCTACAGATGTCCACCCTTTTACCTTATAATTGATTCTACTGTCAATTCATTAAACACGTTGGTTTGGGAGAGGAACATGGTTGTGTAGAAGCTAGTAGGAGGGGTGGGATAAATATGATCATGGGGCACGACTGTCATTGGTAGAACTAGGCGAATCGTGCTTTGCCATTTTAAATTTAAAAAAAATAATCGCCAGAGCTTTGGAATGTGTCCAAATCACATATATAGAAGTCGAGTAAGTCCATTTTAAAATATAATTTTTGTCATATTTTGGCTACTAATGTATATCATATTAAATGTCATGTTTGTTTTTTAAATCTAAATTTTATGAATTAAAACGTTCGCTTTAAATTATGAACATTAGGCTTGAATTTACTGCTATAAGCCTTTAAATTGCATACCAGGACTTATTTTTGAAGGTTTTTACTTCATTTTCAGACATTTGGGCTTTACATATGACAAATAATTGATCAAACTAAGAGAATGTAAGTTGAAGTAGGTCAATTAGTTAAGTAAAGCATGTGAAGTTAGTCAAATTATAAAGAGGTAATTTGAAGACACGACACCCAGAATACGTTTTTAAACCACAAATTATATTTTTCGTACAGTATTTCTCAACATGTTTAGCTTATTTACAAACCAAGGAAAGTACTTTTGACTTCTAAATAAGTATTTTGTTTTGCATATGCATAATACATTTACTAGTGTCAAGAAAAACCATCAAGATAATCAAAATCATCATTACATCCAGTGAATACAAATTTTTCTATATGCTTGCATACTTTGAATGGGTGACACGTCACAAAATCAAGCAAACCTTACAAAAAACTTATCAGTTCATTTAATCAAGCAAGTCTAACCCCCATAAAACCAATAATTGTTACAAATTTTATAATACAAGTGTTTACTGCGTAAAAACCAAAATATTTTCATGGAGCGTGGACTGAAAATTACAGTTTCTACTTTTAATCATGGCTGTATGGTAGGGGTAGCACAAAAAAGTCCGCACGAAACAAGCACAGTTAGTTGACTGGAATTGTACATAATATTTTGCAGGGCATCAAGGAGTATATTTATGCAAAGTCAAATGAATTTTGGTTGAGTACTTTCAGAGATACAGAAAAACTGATTATGATTTCAGACTAAAGCTGCAAAGTATCCCAAAATAAAAATATGGTTCCGTTGAAAAGTTTTGTTTTCTAGCATTTACGACAAAATATTTCGGACGATCCAAAAAAATACTACTTTTCCTATATTGAACTAGAAAGAGACCCAATTTTGGCGCATAATATCGTAAAGGATCTTTAAAATATATGAAAATTTTAATCCGTTTTGTGGATACAGCTACAGCACCCCAAAGTAAAACAAATCAACCGTTGTAAACCGCTATGTAGACAATCAAAATTAGGCAACAACTAAAAAACATTTGTTCGATTTAAAATCGAACTTATTATTCTCAATGCGCACTTCCAAATTCGCGTAAAAACTGAGTTTAGGCACATAAATTGGAAAAACTAAGGTTGGCCACGCTTTTAAATGACATAGGATTTTGTATTTGAAAACTGAATTTAGATTGGTAATTTGCGTCATTGGTTATCTCTATAAACTGAGTTTCACCTCTAAATTCGAAGATCTAAGGTTTCTCGCGCTCTTGCGATGACGTGGTTTTTTAAATTTAAAAACTGACTTCGTTCGTAATCTACGTCATCAATTATCCCATTGACTAAATTTAAAGCTCCAAATTCGAAGGTCTTAGGTTTACCGCGCTTTTCTGATGAGGCAGTATTTCAAATATATAAACTGCCATTGTATTCGAAATAAGCGCTCTCAAAAACGTTTACATTTTGAGTTTCATATTTGAAGATTTACCCACCTCCCCCAGAGAAGTCGAACTCTATTCCTTTTTGATGCTCTTGATAATACACTACAGCTGCAGCTTTGCTTCACAACAGAAGGAAACGCATGCACAAAAAACATTGAGAGATAGGGTAAACGTAGTAATAGCGCCAATGACAGTTCCGTTGTATTTGAATGGATAAAAACAAAACCCAAGACCATTCAGAAAAGGTGACTCAGACCGTCTCGAAAAGCCTGACTTGATTATAATTAGCTAGTACCTAATCATGTGTTTTGGGTAGTCTGCTCGCTCCTCACAATAATTGTAACTTTTTGGTTTTGTGTTCATAATCAATACTTTAACATTTAAAATAGTTTGAGCTGTTGGCAGTAAGTTTTGTAGTTAATTTTGAAAAGTAGGTATTTATTTTAAGTTAATGTAAGTTAATTTTAAGTTAAGTAAGCTTTTTAAGGTAAAAACTGTGTAATTTTTTAAAAGCAGTAAAATAGTTAGTTTATTTGTGTCGTTCTTTAGGGAATTGTTTGTGTTATTATTGTAATGCCTAATTAACAAGTCATTATAACGGGAATATAAATTACCTGACTAATGGATTGGTTTTTGTTGATATTTGATTTAGATTGACAATTGAGAAGATAAAAAAATGACAACTGCGAGAAAATCATCTGGAAAGCCAATTCCAACAAATGAGGAAGACCCGGAGTTAATTGTTGAAAAAATAATTGATAAGCAGTTGAGAAATGGGGTCGTACGCTATTTACTCAAGTGGTCAGGATACGACGATAGCTACAACAGCTGGGAACCCTTTCAAAATGTTATTGGGTTGGAACTAGTTCCGAAGTTTGAAAGGGAAATCCTTGAAAAGCAAGTTAAAAGGCAGGGGAGTGGGGGTGGTGGTGGTGGAGGTCGTCACAGGAGGAAGTCGAAGAAGGAGGTGGGGGTTGCCACGACGGTTACTGATCCGGATTTAATTGAAATTGAGGCTGGCATTTCCGGTTTAGTGACAACCCGCGGAACTCAGAATAACGGTAGTGGTGAAGAAAATGGAGAGAAGGTGGACACCAGTTCATCGTCACCACCGGAAACTGATAAGGCAAATGGACCACCTTCACTGCACCCAACAAAGGTAGCCCTTCAAGTAATCCTAATTGTTTACTTATAAATTAATTAAATATGTTTTTATTAGTTTAAAGATTTTTTTGTTTGAATTTTTGGATGATTTTTAGGGACGCCGAAAGGACGAAGTCAATTTACCAACTGGGATGAATGGTTTCGACAGAGGACTGGAACCGGAAGAAATAGTAGGAGCGATGAAGATAAGTGGAGTTATTTATTTTATGATTAAGTGGAGAGGTGAAGCGGATCCAGGGATTTTGGTGAGTAATCAGGTTGTCAAGGAAATGTGTCCCGGGTTGTTGTTTGAGTTTTATGAGGCGAGAATCATTTGGCCTGAGATTGCGAGTGATGAGGAGTAGAGGAGATTTCTAAACAGGGGAAGTTGGTGGGGGAGAAATGAAATTAATTGGTTTCTAAAAGAAAATTGACTGTTTAAAATAATGTAATTTTATGTTCTACAGTCAAAATTAATTTTAAATAGGTTAATTAAGGTTAATTGTTTGTGTTTAATGTACATAAAAGGTAATTTAAATATTTTTAACAACGGTTTTATGGAATTCAACTGTAAACGGGATAATTAATTACTGTGGTATAAGTGTGCTCAGAATGATTAAACTGGACGGGAATTAATTGATTTGAGGGTTGATTTTGATATTGAGTATCTTGAAATAAAAAATATGTTAATGAAATCAATGTATTTTATTTATCTATTCATGTCACTATCCTCTAATGAAAATAAATAAGAATTAAATCCATCATTACAGATACCTTGTTGCTTTCTTGCTGAAAAATATTGGTTTCTTATTATTGTAAAAAGTGTTGTTTTATAAACTGCTAATTATAAACTAATAATTTGGAGAACAACGTTTCGGTTAAAAATGATGAAACGAACGACGCGTTTCGAAATTTATTTATTCATCATCAGGTTCTGTTGGAAATAAATATAAG
>JAQIWN010000284.1:0-39339 GCA_034699025.1 Entomobrya cf. arborea Gr-Col-00668
TATTTGTTTTTCATTAGTTTTCATTGGATAAACCTATAATCGAAATATATTTTCTAAAAAATCCCACATTTTTTTCAAGCTGAATTGTCCATACCTTCCAACTCTAAACAAAATAATCAAGTTAAAAGTTTTAAAAGTTGGTCTTTGTGCAATACATACGGAGCTTGGCTCTCTTTAAGCATCTACACAAATATTCATCGAAATCATTTGATTTATTTCTAATTACAAATTCTCCCTCGAACAAATAAAGTGTAAAGCTTCACCTAGACTTCATCAAAAATGTCTCTGAGCACTGGAGCATTTCAAGTACACCACTTCCTCCAACTAATTATTCCTCCACCGTATTTCATCGACATAAAACAAAATCGTGCCACCGAAAACCCATGGTTCTCAAATACAATTCACAAACTATTCCGAGTCATTTCTGAAACCGCTATTCTATTATTTTTGTTACCATTCATGTTCCTTCGCGTGGTATGGCTTTTAACTCACTGGAATACCTTCACTAATTTTCACGTCAACCAGCTTATAATATATGGAGCTGTTACCAGTTTAATGTTAATTTACTTACCTGTATACATTTTGTGGCAAACTGAAGTTCCATTAATTATAAATATTTTAAACCAAGCATGTATTATTAAATCTTCACAAGATATTAATATTGAAAACGGCATAAAAATTAAAATTCCGGGTTTAAATGGAAAGTCAATCAAGGAATTATTCGTGTTCGGTTTTTCAATGTCGTTTGTTATACTGCCACCAGCTGTTTTAGTGGCACCGTTTGCTCTTGATTACCTTCCAGTACAACTATTGTTTGGGTCGACGTTTTTAGTTAAAATTATTAGTGCAAATATATATTTCATGTGTACTGCACTTGGTTCGTTTACTGTACTTTCCGCACTTTTGTTATCAATGGCTTATATGGAAGTTGTATTAGCTTATTCAAGAAAAATATATTATCAAAAGTCCCCATCTTACATTTTCTCTGCAAAAATACAGTTTGTGAATTGTTTCAAACGATATCGAAAATTACAGCTGTTAGTTAAACTTGGAAATTTATTATGCGGACCATTCGCCACAAATTTATGTTTTATTGGAATGATCTTGTCAACCTGTGGTGCATATATAGCCATTAAAATGTATAATGATCTTAATATAATTACTTATGTTTGTGGACCAGTGTTTTTCACAATTGATGTTGTAGTGGCACTTCTTCTTACACATTTAGCAAGTATCCCGTATAAAAACTCAAAACGATTTAGAAAACATTGGATATTATATTTGCAGAGGAAAGTTGATCAAAAAATGTTAAATGCTTGTCCTTCATTCTTTTTTATACTTGGTCCATATGGAAAAGTAAATGCTGCGATGGGTGTAAGGATATGCGATGATATAATTCGGGATACAGTTACTGTACTTCTACTAGACTCGTTTTAGATTTGTTTCAAGTATACGCTCTATAATGTGAAGTGCATATGATTTAGTTGTTATAAATTCTGGCGATAGAAATGTTGTAAAAAATTTGCTTAGTTTATGCCCGTTAAATATTGATGCGATATAATTTTATAGAAAAAAGCTGATAAAAAAAATCAAAACCTTCGGTTAAACCAAACTATAAAATACACGCAAAAATAATTTATTTTTTTATAAAAAATATTAGAATGCTAAAATTATGTACTTTTCAAATACAAATCGTAATAAATAATGAAAATTCAAATAATGAAAAGAAAGTGTGAAAATCAAAAGAATCTTGGTCAATTACATGGTGGATTTTTGAAAGGTGAAGGACAACTTTCGTTTGGTGGAACCGGACAACAAATGTATGTGACTGTTCCAGAGTCCTTTTTGCAACAGGTTGTTGATGCAGCTCCGTTTGTCAGCGTGCAAGTACTTGAGTATGCCATGTCATTAGGGAAGGAGACATAGTTGCACTATAAAAAACAAATAAAAAAATTATTATTCAGTTATCAAAAATCTTCAACATAATCATCTTCACAGTCAAAATATTACTACGAAAATATTCACAGAAAATATTTATGAATTTTTACTTACGTTACGCGGAAGGTCTGCAATTACCATACTCAGACCAAGAATGATGAAAAATCCGAATGCTGTAAAACGCTCCATCTTTTTGTCAGTTGATTTTCGGCAGGGAACTTGAGCAGATTTTTTAAATGGATGCTGTTCGAAGGGAAATAAGTTGTGATGTGATAGAATTATATTGAGTTGAAATGACCTTTTATACTCGTGTTTTGCAACATTTTCTAAAATACAAGTACATACGTACATACATGAATATATCACAATATATTTTATTTTAAACTCAATACTTATTTATACTAGCATGCATTTTTTACTTCGTAGATAAAATGTTGTAAGAATATCTTATCAAGAAAATAGGTAACTCCACGAAGGTGATCTTAAAATAGAAAGATTTAGTATATTCACTTCACTAATTAAGGTAGGTATTATACATGTCCATTCGTGTTATATGTGTATGCATTCAGATGCACATTATTTCTACGTTAGATGCCATCCAAAATAGCCAACATATAGAACATAAATAACAACCCATGTTTCAAAATACTCAGGAGAAGGCCAGGTGTTCTTCGTTGAGTTTTAATTTGTGTACTATAATTACATTTGCGCTAACTGCATGTTGAACGTACTATTTCAACCTTGCATGCATATAGCTTATACATGCAGTATAAATATTTTTTTGACTATCTCGTGAAAGAAATTACCTTGCACATCATGCTAAGCACGTAAAGAATTTAATGTACGAACTTGGCTACTGCTCTTATCATCAAAAAAATATCCCGTGGATACCATACGTTTTACGTGAACTGCTACTTAAACATGACTTTGTGTTTTGTTATAAATAGGAGAGACAAGCTGCAATACTTAATAAATAATTAATTAAAGTTTACTTAATATATAAGACTAAAGCTTATATTTAATTATGAAATCGCAAAAGGATTTTTAGTCATTGCACGTTCATTATAAAAAATTGTATATGCATTTTGCAAAGATAAGCAATAATAATCTACGGAAGATAAATGAATTTTAATTTATTTTCAACATGGGAATAAGTTGAGGTCGTAATCTCTTATCAATCAAAACACTAAATTCAGTTATTTCACATTAATCGTAGGAACTATTGTATATTTTGATCACAAATACTTTTGAAAAACAATCTTTAGTATTTTGACATTTACAATGTCGATAAACTATTAAGTTTTTCGTAGTGTCTATAAAAAAATTCTGCGTATTGTCGTTGATTGTAAAGTTCAGGAAAGTGAAAATCAAGTGTTATATACTATAATTTAATTTTTACACTACAAAAACCAAAAAGAGCAAAACAAAAATGCATGCATTATTTTATATTTCTGGTTGAATTTAGTAAGTTAACTTGTGCACCCCAATCGTAATACATGAGCTCATTACGTATCAGATATTTACATCACTTCAAGTCATATTGTGAAATAATGATGGTTTCATAAAAAATTGTCAAATAACGATGCCGTAATATTCGTTGATATTTTTAGCCGAAATCTTTGCAATCATCTCCTAATCTCATTCACACAATCACAGCCGCACGCAGGAAACGAAAAAAAAAGATTGAATACATCAAGTCGTTTTAAAATCAGGAAGAAATAAAGCTGATGCTCAACGTTTAAAATTACCTACGTATTCCCATTTAAATACATATTTTAACAAAGTAAGTAAATGAGAAATGTGAAGGATTAAAAATTTGATTAAAAACGAATATGAGTTTTTGATTACAAGCTATAAATTAATTCGAATTCGACCGGATGGTCAGGATGCATGTTTTATCAAAGCTGGCTTGAAGATGGACAACGCATTTGCAGATCTAAAAATTATTATCGAATGGTAGCCAAAACAGATAAGCATGTTTCTGTATAAAATAAATTAAAATTTTCTAATTATTTATGCAAAGCTCCCTGATCCACAGCATATTAATTTGCCATTGGATAGGATGGAATCTAATAACTATTTAATCTTCTAGTTGTGATCCTTTTTTAACGACAATAAAAAATTTTATGATCAGTTTTATGAATAATTCTATGATATGATTGACTAATATTACTAAATATTTACGCAATATAGATGGTCTTGAAAACAAGAATAAAAATGTATAAGCACAGAACATTTAAAAAAGCTGGAAAAAATTATCAAAGAATGTATCATAAATTTTATTACAAAAAATTACCATGTTAATGAAACACACTCATATAAGTACTTTTTAAAACATTGTAATATTAATTTGTAATCGTCCGAAGGCTTAGCTACATTCAGACTGTGATTTACATGGTTTGGTCCATCCGCTAGGGCACTCAGTTAGGTTACAACAGATAACAGGTTTTGCATCGGCGGCTGCATCTGCGCTCTTACAACAGGCTTTTCCCATGTTATTTCCAAGTAGTGGATTTGCTAACGCACTCGCAATTTTACACTGACACACACACTTTTTATCTACCATCTTACAAACGTCTTTATCTGCAATTTGGTTAATTTGTTGCATTTCACACTAGAAAATTGGAAATATGTCGGTAAAAATATAGTTATTGGAGATTTCAACGTTTTTCTATCGTTTATATGTTAGAAGAGAAACTTATATAATCAAAGTAATTTTAACTTACGTCATTTAATGGTGGTGGAAGTAGATCTGCTTTCAAAAGATTGACACAAAATAGAAGGACAAGTCCACAACAAAGAAAACGGTCCATCTTCCTGTCAGTCGGTTGTTGGCAAAATTATCTTGGATAGTTAGTTTTTGAGCTTATATTCCAAACACAAGACTAATGTGATGTGATGATAACTCGCTAGATTTCAGTCTTTTATATTAGGCGCAGTCGATTTATTTTTGCATGACAGTCATAAACAAATTTTAATGCCACTGTGGTCTACCTATTTGTACATGTCAATGTTCGATTTTTAAAAGGATTACTGGATGTGTGTGTAAGTTGATACTTTGAGTACTCTCAACGGAAATTAATAAAGGTATTAGTAAATGTTCCTTTGAATTTTAGCGTTTTTAGTGAATTGACTGTTTTACTGATCAAATTTAGAATGCATATGAGCACCTGTATTTGCATTGAAATCATAATATTTCTTTAACATGGAGTTTTAGAAAAGGGTAACATATCGTATTCAAGTAATGTATTGATTTATGGCTTTGTGTAAAAACAGGTATCCAGTTAATTCGTTATAAAAATTATTATAAGCTGTGTGCAATATATTATTTTGAATAACATGTAACCTTTCCTTGCATGAATATCGAATAAAAAAGATATGCAGTCTTCGTTTACAAATGTACGTGTAACACCTAAATGTGAATTTGAGTACAATGTTAATTCCAAAACTATTGTCATTCAAAGACGATTTTTTAACATTGAAAGTAAATAGCAAATCGAAAGAGTAAAAAGGTTGAATACAAAGTTGTATATGTCGGCTTAAAAGCTGCATTATCGAACATTCATTTAAAAGGCAATTGCTTCTAAGCATTTAAAAGTAAGACTTAACAATTTTCTCAATCTAGAATGTGATTTGACGGTATATTTTTTGTTTGAAAGACATTGTGTCCGTTTTTTTCGATTGGGTTTCTAACCGTACACAGGTTTTATGTGAGTAATGAACGTTGAATAGTAACGTTGTCATGTTTTAATACTGATCTGACGTCCTAACATGACATAATATGCTAAGCAATTAATTGAATTGGGTAATTACTAAAATTAAAAAGTTGATTTGAGCTAAGATAATTTACTTGTGATAAATAAGCAAAACATATTTTTAAACCATTGAAATATTTTTTCTCAAACCATCCTAAATATAATGGCGAAAGTAAATTACAAATTTTTTCAAAAAAAATTGACAACTTGTTTAGTTTAGGTATTTAGATGCAACTCAGGAAAACAAAAAGATGATGAGAATCTTTGACTTGTGTCTTCATTTTTATCAAGAAAGCTGTTAACTTGTCATTGCAAACAAAAAATGTTACTTTCCTAAAATATTTAATTTTAAAATGGTACCTGATTAACAGCAAATTCACTTGAATTCGTTCGCTTCTCTTAGTTCTAGTGATAGTAAGTACGTTGTGTAACCCCACATGTACATTGTAAGTATTGCATGCCACATCAGGAGACCCATAGAGCATACATCAGCCTTCTGCCTTCGACAACCTTCCTCGTGCCAGATGGAATTTGGGAATTGGACTGAGAGGTGAAATAACTCACCTCTCCATCTCAACATAAAATTCAAGAGTCTACAAGATTGGGCTTCTTCAGTCTTCCCATTGTGTAGACTCTCATTCTAAATTATATAAAAAATTAATTGTTAAATAAACATTTTTCGTACGATAGTTGTTTATAATAAAAAATACGTTAATTATTATAAACAAATTCTAAACGCTCTCCCTGAAATACACATTATTTGTGCACACATCAGGGCTGACAACGTGGTTTACGCCCCATTGGCAAAAGACCCGTTACAAATGGTGCCTTAAAACCCTTTCCCTTCACAAGGGACAACAGCAACAAGTTATACTACTATGTCCACGGAGGTCCTGAATCGGTTTCTCTATTGATGAGATTTGCGGGTTGGACTGGGATTTAGTAGTATCGAAAATTATTTATGACTAGTGATAAGTGACTATATCCTTTCCCGAAGCTAAAGTTCACTACGGCCAGAAAAAGCAGCCAGCGTTTTCTCAGTTGTTCGTGTTTACAAAATGGATTGGACAACGGGTCATATTTACGCTTTCTTGCCAGTGGCAGGAGTAATTATCATACATTACATGTTTATAATGTTTAATAAATTGTATAACTATTTAAAATCTCTTATCTTCCCAATTCAGCTAGTCAGTAAATCTTCCAAAAATGTACCCACTCCACCAGTGGACACAGACGGAACGAAAATTATAAAAGTGAAGTCACCACTCTCTGCTGATTTACAAAAGCTTTGGGAAGATATGGAGAAGCAGTTTACAAAAATGCAGTTATCAATGGAAGAAAAGCTTAAGAAAGCTCTGGATGATAACCGTAAAGAATTACAAGCAGCTAAAGATGCCTTGGAGGAAAGCATAAGCAACACTGCCACTGCTTTTCAAGAGCATGTGCGTATTTTCAACGAACACAAGGACAAAATGGAGGAGGAATGGAAACAAATAAGTCAATTCCACACAGTCATGGAAGATTTCATCGGTGAAGTCCACATGATTCGCCCTTTTGTTAACGCTTTGACGAAAATAATCGTGTCTCGATTGCCCAAACGGGATCCTTTCCCAAGTACACCCCTTCAACAGCAGAATTTCTCAATGGAGACTGCGTACGCCTCAGCATCATCACACGCACACATGTCACCCGTGAAATCAGTGTCAGCATTTGACCACGCACCCCAACAAAGTCCTCCTCCGTTCGCTCCAACAACATCACACCAATCACCAGGCTACTCCACACTCCCACCACCGCGGTTCCAACCTGAAACAGATACAGTTTTTTTTTCAGGAATTAGAACACTACATGGAACAAAAAAGGATTCCAGTCTCCGAAAGTTTGTCTCACCTTGCATTAGTATTTGGCAACGACAAGGAACTGAATTTGTGGTGGCAGCGTACCAGACTGCAAGCTTACACGTGGAATGATTTCAAGACATTTTCCAAAAATGTACGGCACATCTTCCGATTACACAACAGCAATGGAAAAACTGCTCAGGCGACGACAACAACACAACAAACCGTTTACCACCTTTGCCATGGAAATGGAACTTCAGTATCTGAAGTTAAACAAGAACCGTGAGGAAGTAAAGGCTGAAACAATTTTAACTTTCATCTCTGAAAGAGCCTTGCCTACAATAAAACCTCATCTACTTGGTTGCCATGCAAGAGACATTTACGAATTAATCAAATACGCTCAGAAGATCCAAGACGAAAATTGGAAAGGATTGGAAGGTGAAAATTGGAGATCAAATGATAATACACAAACCTCCTACACTCGCCCACAATTAAAGAAGACATTCCATCACTCACCCCAACATACTGGCCGTTCATCAGCAAACGATCGCAGTGCTCGAGAAAATATGATACCAACAGATATTTCGAACAAATCCAAAGTTCAAGGACACATCAATAACATCGTTTCCAACGCCAAAGTCGACCATACTCAACACGCATCAACCGCCGCCGATGATGAAGATGAAGACACCGGATCATTGGTAATAAGCAACATCACTAATCAAAAGCAAAATCATCTACCTCTTTTTCCGTGCAATTTACCAAACTTTAAAATGAACGACAAATCAATTTTTAAAGGAACTTGTCTTCTTGACTGTGGTGCTACTATTTCTGTAATAGGTGATTCTAGAGTGTGCCGACCAACTAAAGTTGAACCATGGCAGCGACGTCCTGTAAAATTGGCTGACGGCTCGTTGACCAATCCAGCAGGAAGAATTGTATATAAATTCAAATTAGGTAATCGCACCTTCTCTCACACATTTGCAATATTACCTGACTGTGGATTTACTTTGTTATTAGGCATGGATTTCTTGAGGAATAGTGGAATAGTAATTGATTTTGAAGTAGAGAATTTTTGGTTTCGTGATGCCCCCACCATATTTTTCGCTATCAAACGTCAAATGTCAGTGATTCTAATCTTCGAGCTTTACAGACATTGGATGAATGGCAACACAAACAAATAAGGAACATTTTAAAACAATTTCCATCTGTAGTGGACTCTCATAATATTGGACGAACAGATGTTTTGGAACACGAAATAGTTCTCAAAGAAGACAAACCAAAACTGGTGAAAAATTTTCCCATGTCTGCCGAAAAACACAAAATCATTGATAAACTTGTCAATGATATGCTCCAGCAAGGATTAATTCGCGAATCCAACTCACCTTACTCTTCACCCATACTTCTCCGACCAAAACCCAATGGGGAATGAAGAATGGTAAATGATTTTCGTCATGTCAATGAATTAACAGTGCAGGATGGATTTCCAATGCGGAAAATAGATGATGTGCTACGAATGTTATCCAAAGCAGAGTAAATGTCCACCATTGACCTTGAAAAGGGATTTTGGCAAGTTCCAATGAGGGAGTCGGATAAACGATATACAGCATTCAGAACAAGAAATGGAATTTATGAATATAACGTAATGCCCCAAGGAATGAAGAATAGTTCTGCGACTTTCCAACGCCTTATGAACAAGGTTCTGCGTGGCATGGACGCCTATGTTTTTGTCTACCAGGATGATATCCTGATTTTCTCAAGCAATTTTGACGACCACACAAAACACATCGAAGAGGTTTTTCGCAGACTGAAGCAGGCTAAACTTACCATAAAATCATCAAAATGCATGTTTGGGAAGGAGAAAGTCAAGTTTTTGGGCTACATAATTTCAACCAAAGGAAAAGAAAAAAATCCCGAAAAGTTTCATCTATACTTTTACTTTCGCCTCCAAAATCAAGAAAACAACTTAAAAAATTCCTGGGAGCTGTTGGGTGGTTCCGCTATTTCATTTCTCATCTCGCCGATAAAGCCGAACCCCTTTTTCAACTCTTAAGTACCAAGAAAAAGTTCATGTGGAATCCCGATGCACAAGCTAGTTTCAACATTTTGAAGAAAACGTTAGCAGAAGACATTATACTACAACATTCGGACTTTAACAAGCCTTTCACTGTTAGGACAGATGGGGCTGCTAATGGAGTCGGAAGTTTGTTAGTACAACTAGATGATGACGGGCATGAACGACCGATAGCGTATGCCAGTAAGTCTCTCAACAACGCACAGAAGAATTATTCCGCCATTGAGAAAGAGTGTTACGCAATAGTACATGCCTTGGAACACTTCGCTGAATATTTAGATGGCAGTAAATTCAGCATTGAAACCGATAATCAGGCCATTACCTATCTTCAGAAAATGCGCAACACCAACACCAGACTAACCCGATGGGCATGGAAACTCCAAGAATGGTGCCCGTCTATTACCCATATCAGTGGAGTGTATAATCCCGTTGCTGACTACTTATCTCGTTATTTCGACAACATTCCAGAAGATTAAGAACCCGAACAGGTCAATGTTTTATCATTTTCCTGCAACATTGACAAGATAAAATTACAACAAGAACAACAACAAGATGACGTTTGTCAACAAGGGTTTTTGGCTAATCCAGATAAGTTTTGCCAACACTATAACGTGATCTACCGTAAATTGCCCAACAACAAATTTGTTCCATATATACCTGCTTCCTTGAGGAATGAAGTATTGCAAGAATTACATGATGCGCCTACATCCGGTCATTTGGGAGTACAGAAGACTTACGTGAAACTGAAAAGCAGAGCTTTCTTCCCTCATATGAAGAAATTTGTTCAGCAATACCTTAGGTTATGTGAGCAATGTCAACGGAATAAATATGACAATAAAACAAAGCCAGGCAAAATGGGAACTAAACCGATCACCGAGCCTTGGGATACATTATATGTTGATCTAATGGGGCCATATGTGCCATCGTCCCCACATCGCTACTGCTATTTCCTAGTTGCCGTGGATAGATTTAGCAAGTTCACTGAGGTTATTCCAATCCGAGATGCTACAGCAAAAATTGTGGGAGATGTATTGGAGAAAACTATTATCGCACGACATGGCCCACCAAAAACGATAGTAACTGATAACGCTACTACATTTCGTTCCGGTGTTATCAGTCAACTCTGCAAATTGTGGGGTATGCACCACTCATTTTGCTCAGCGTACCATCTCCAAACTAATTTATCTGAACGTGTCAACAGGGTCTTGAAACCAATGATCCGCTCTTTTCTTCAAGACCAGCAGCACATCAAATGGGCTGACCACATTCACCAATTCCAGTTGGCCATTAATTCCACTCCACACGATAGTACAGGATTTTCGCCTCACAAAATCCTGTACAATTCGGAACCTAGACTGCCCGTTGACAACTTCATTGAAATATCTGACGATGAAATGCCTCAAGATGATATTAATGTACGTGTCTCTTCTCGTTTCTCTGAATTTCAGGGTATTTTAGAAAAGGTCCGTTCCAATCTTCAAGGGGCACAAGAATAACAGAAGAGGTCCTACGATCAGCGACACAGAGACTTCAAAGGATTTCAAGTTGGTAATACAGTTCTTGTCCGGAACACAACACTGTCAAACAAGGAGATGAAGATAAGTGCTGGGTTGTGCTCTCTTTTCAAGAAACCTGCCAAAATTTCAAAGGTCGTAAGTGATGTTACCTATGAAGTAATTTTAGAAGATGGTTCCACCAGAGGACCAATCCATATCCAACTACTTCGCCCTTTTCATCAGCGTGAAGAACAGGCGAACCAAACAGCAAAAACGTCACCGCCACATCATCCATCATCCCCACATCTACCACAACACCCAGACAACTCAACACAAGCAACGCCTCGAAAATTACGTCCTCGTAAACCAATCAATTACAGGAATGTACATTTGGGGCGTAATGAAAATGCTTGATCCGTCAAAATCCCTCATTTAAGCGATTTTGTCGGTTAGTGGGGGGGACTTTGTAACCCCACATGTACATTGTAAGTATTGCATGCCACATCAGGAGACCCATAGAGCACACATCAGCCTTCTGTCTTCGACACCCTCCTCGTGCCAGATGGACTTTGGGAATTGGACTGAGAGGTGAAATAACTCACCTCTCTATCTCAACATAAAATTCAAGAGTCTACAAGATTGGGCTTCTTCAGTCTTCCCATTGTGTAGACTCTCATTCTAAATTATATAACAAATTAATTGTTAAATAAACATTTTTCGTACGATAGTTGTTTATAGTAAAAAATACGTTAATTATTATAAACAAATTCTAAACGCTCTCCCTAAAATACACATTATTTGTGCACACATCAGGGCTGACAACGTGGTTTACGCCCCATTGGCAAAAGACCCGTTACAGTTGAATCGTCGGTTGGGTTTTTGGGTCTGAAATGGTTTTGTAGTACAAGTGGCCTGGCACAACTAATACGAGATGTTTTGTTCAGAAGACGTATTTTGTGTAATACCTATTATTTGTAAAATAATTTTTACAATCAGACTGCAAGGATATTTGAATTCATTTTCGAATGGGTATGATACAATCTTGACACCACTTGTAATGCATTATCTCCCAATTCTGATCCCATCTCAAAGATTATAACAAATTTTACGAAAAGGGACAATGACCGTATGATATCACAATTGACCTGTTATAAACTCGGTTAGCATAAATGGGCTTGAAATATGCTGGAAATTTGATTCATATAACCTGAGCACTTTTTATAAAATAAATGCCAAGATAAAGATATAAACACACTGATTATTAGAAAAGAAAGATTTTTTTCATATCAAAGACTAAATTGTAAATTTTGTCACAAAATATTTACTACGGTATTAAAAAGACACATGAGTAATTAAGAAAAAAACTGTTAAGTTGGTTTTTGTAATTATGCTTTGGGGTTTCAACATGTTTTTCCTGGAACACACTGGCTTCTCCAACCGGTAGGGCAATCAGATATGCTCTTAAGACAACAGATCATAGGTTTTGCCTGGGCGTTAGCTTGCTTGTCCTTACAGCACGATTTTCCCAGGGTATTACCAAGTAATGGAACTTTAAAATTACACACACACTTATCGTCATTGAGGTTTTCATTAAGAGTTTGTTGCTGCTCACACTATTGGAAAAAAAATTGGAATATATTTGTAAGTTATTAAGTATTTAAGATTTTTAAGTTAATTTTGTATGCAT
Organism: Entomobrya cf. arborea Gr-Col-00668; assembly: GCA_034699025.1. Classification (NCBI taxonomy): domain Eukaryota; kingdom Metazoa; phylum Arthropoda; class Collembola; order Entomobryomorpha; family Entomobryidae; genus Entomobrya; species Entomobrya cf. arborea Gr-Col-00668. The sequence goes on from JAQIWN010000284.1 coordinate 12,789, forward strand.
TAAAAGTAAATTATGTCCATTTTAATTGATTTTAACTTACGTTATCAAATTGAGCCATTAAAAGACTGATACAAGAAAGGAGAATAAATCCGAAACAAACAAAACGCTTCATCTTCCTGTCAGTGCCTTGTTGGCAAAGTTATGTTGGATAAATATTTGTCTGAACTGGTCTCCTAAACAGAAAGAGAAATGTGATTTGATGATTACTTCTTGAGTTGAAGTTTTTTATATAGGTGCAGTTGAAATTTTTTTTCTATTGGAGACACATACATAAAATATATTGCTGCTTTAAATTGCCTATTTGAACAAATTCATACATGAATTTGGTCCAAGTATTAATATATGTGTTTATGTGAAAGTTAATACTTTGAGTACCTAACAGAAAAAATTAAGTTTTTAGTAATTTTTACCTATATATTTAGAATTTTTATTGAATTGAATGTTTTACTGGTGAAATTTTGGATGCATGCAAAGAATGTGGTGTATGAGCACAAACATTTGAATTGAAATTACATTGTTTCTTTAGCATGGAGTTTTTTAAAATGGAACATATCAGTTTTAAGTATTTTATTGACTTTTGGCTATATTTGGGTAGAAACGTTTTTCATTTAAATCGTTATGAAAATGTTATTTGGAACCAATTATTTTTAACCGTTGAACCCCAATACCATGAGACTTGTGTGTATGTCTAATATATATTAAATGGAATCTTTCACAGTAAAATGGGTATTGAAAGAATTTAATTGTTTGAAAAGGCTTATTTGAAATAGTGTAAAAGCTTTTTGTATCATTTTTCAGTAAACGTACCTACTGCACACAGAAATATGTAAATTACCTTACCTTCTTACCTTCTCCGAATCGAAAATCCCACAAACAAAAGCTACATGTTACTTTGTTGAAGTGCATCTTTTATGAATACGCATGTGAGTGTATTGCATTTGTTGTGTGAAATGAACTAACAAACGAGGCTAATAATTTTACAAAGTGAAGAATGAAATAACAAGTATATATGCTCTTCCTAAATTTCATAAGTATTTTCTGCATCGTATAAAATGTGAAAGATAAACTGAAGATTTTGTAAATGTTGAATATTCTTTGCTGGTATGTGCATCAATTTTTATACGAAAGAATGTCCATCACTTTATTTAGAAATAGAATGAATGTCTTCAATAGAATGTCTTTATTTTAGATTTATTCTTTATTTTTATTTATGTCTTTTTTATTTTAGAAGTCTTTATTTAGAATGTCTTCAACTGACCACAGCAATTTTAATGTAACGATCAACAAAATGAGTTTAATTTTTTTTAAATACGAGCAATAATTTGTCATATTTTTCAAATGTTTGAAGTCAGTGATGCAAAAATCTTATCTCTAAAAATGAGAACATAATAACAGTTAATAATCTAAAAACCCAAAAAAATATTACGCAAATTAGTTTTATATACTTCGGATTTCCAAAACTGATTTTTGTAAATGGTATAAGTTAAATGTACATCAGATTTATTGGAAGACGAAATTAATGCATGACAATCCAAAAATGTGCGAACATATTTAAACGTAAATGAATTCCAATTCTTCAGATATATTCTACGTGTTTACGTAGCGTTGGATGTTATCTATTATAATTACATAAAACACGGCCATATTGTGAATAAAATTCGTCATTATTTTTACTCAAGTTTTACATATATTTCTCATCTGCTTTTGTATTGGCATCAAAGCAAATTCTATGGTCTTTAGGAAAAAAATATTATCGATTTGATAATCTTTTACTACAATACTAGTGGAGTGCATACCAAACAATGTAAACGACTTTAATTAATGATTGACATTCAAATTAATGATTAATGAAACCACCAAAAAATCATCTGCAAATTCGCAATCATTACCGCATTTGAATTGATAGAACTGAAACACTCCAATTACTATTCATTTCGTTAATAATACTTTTTATATTCTTTATTTTATTTTGACACTTTCAAATTTAAAATTTAATCTTTGAATTAAATTACTCCTAAATACATTTCTTATTATCAAAAGATTGCTTAAAGCCATCAAAACATTGGCATGTTTCTTCAATACAAATACTTGAACCCAAATTAGCTATACACTGCTCCTGCACAGTACACTGATCCCGTAACATTGTAGCTTTTCTGTAGCATAAATTACCTCCAACTCCACTAATTGCGTTATCAGTACAATTACATTTACCATTCACACAATCACTATATATTCCTGGTAAACCCAATTTACACTGATGATTTTGGATACAGCTATCCCCCAATAAATTTCGTATTGGTAAACAATCATCTAAATCTCGACTCTGGACAAATCCTGCCAGACAACCGCAGTAACCCGAAATAGAGCAACCTGACGATATTCCTGGAATTCCTGGACAAACGCTATTTTCATTACAAGGCTGTCCTACTTTTACAATTTCGTCCTCACGAACACAAAATCTTCCAGAGGGATCGATATTGTATCCAGCGTCACACTGGCATTTTCTCATATTACCCACACACACAGAGTGATCAACATGACTACATTGACTATCTTCCTCACATTCCTCTCCCAGATAAGCTTTTAATAAACACCGTGTTCTATCTCGACTTATCACAGCTTCTGATAAGCAAACACAGGTATTCTCCTGACAAAAGCTATGTCCTAAGTTAACTGTACATTGAGCCGTTATTTCACAGTTATCCCCCACAAGTGCCGCTTTTGGTCTACAAACATGCTCGTTATATCCGCTTGTTGCATTTGCACTACATTTACATTCGTTTTCAATGCAAGCACTTAAATGACCTGGTATCCCACTCGAACACTGTTGACTTTCCTTACAAGAATGTCCTAGCTCGTTTATAATTTGCAAGCAATCATCTAAGGGGCTACTTGGTACAAAATTTTCAAAGCAATCGCATCTTCTACTTGTTGAGCATACAGAGTTGGGATATCCCACGCATTGATTGGTTTGCTCACAAGGTTGTCCTATAGGAACTCCAGCTTTTAGACATTTCGTTCCATCAAAATTTCCAATAGCTTCATCTTCTCTACACTGACATGTTCCAGATTGACATTCCGATAAATTTCCAATTTTAACTGTACATTGTATGTTTGCTAAGCACTGGTCCCCAATTTGATCTCTTTTTTGTAGACAAATCTGTTGACCTGGTACGGTCACAGAATAATCGTCACACTGACAGGTTGCCTGTTCGGAGTCCCCTTCTATTTTGCAAATGCTGTTAGGACCTGGAATGCCACTTTGACATTGTACATTTTCCTCACAGAGGGCGCCAATAGTATTTATAAGAGGAAGACATTTGTTACTAGCACTGTTTGGTACAGAAAAAAGTAAATTACATCTGCACATGTTTCCGACAATGTCACAGTAACTTAAATTTCCTAAGGGGCCCTGGCTACACTGTGCGTTTATTTCACAGGGATCTCCGATTACGTTCACCTTTTCGTAGCATTTGGTATTTTGGTTGTTTGGTATAGAGTTCTCATTACAGATGCAAATGTTTTCTGGACCACAAATCGACAAAATTCCTGATTCTCCATAAGAACATTCTTCATTCGTACTGCAATCTTCTCCCAGTTCTTTAGAAGCAACATGCTGAAAAACTTGTAAGCCAACAAGTAAAAATAACACAAATCGTGGTACACTTTGTGGTAACATTATAACATCGGTAATTTTCACCAATTTTGTAGTGCCTGTTAAATATTTGTACTTAAAAGTAATAATGTGAAAGAGTTATTGTACAACCCTCCAGAAAAACTGAATGATCTTTACTGAATTGTTTTCAAGATTCAATGTTTAAATTAATAATCATGATAGATATGCCAAATATTTGACATTTATTACTTAAACGAGATAGCATATTTTGACATAAAATAATGAATTAACAATGTTTAGCATTCTGGAACCCATGCAAATGAAAAAATGAAGGAGTATATGTTGATAACCTATCTGGAAAATTTTCCACAATTTATCGCTTATCATTAGATTAGAATTTAAGTACAATGAACGTTAAATGTTATCCATTGTGATCCCATCAGTTTTTGCATCACACTAAATTTGTATGAACAAAGAAAAATCGTGCATCATTTTTATATTACATATTTTTTTGGACAAGAACAAATATTTTATTTTATTACCTACATACATGACTGGGTCTTTGAAAATAGTTCTCTATGCCTTTCTAAAAAAAGTATTGAAAAGGGAAGAAGGGAAGAGATCATGAAGACACTTACACAATTAAGTACGAAGAAACCAATTCTGGACACTGATGAAAAGTCGGTTGTTCCAGCGGCAAGGTCGGTGTACGGGGAATTCGAGTGGGTGGCTGGGAATTTTAATCAGGATACGAAAATTGTGAATATTCAAAATTTCAATGAGAATTCACCAAAGTATCCTACCTTCCATAAGAAGACGAAGAAGAAAAAGCCGAGGTATAGGAATCGTGCTGAGAAAGAGGAGGAGGAAAAGGCTGCAAAATGGTCAAGGTCAGAGTGGTTATCTGAGACCTGGTTTAGGGAGACCTGTGGGGGGAAATGGACCTTAAGAGGAAAATAGTGGAGGAGGTGGATGTCACGGTCATTCTCAAGAGGGAGATGTGAAGACTTTAATTGCTGTACCATACTTTGGAAATAATATGCAAACCCATTATGCTTAGGGTCACCCCGCGCCGAAATTGGTGGCAATGGGAACATTTGCTAAGGGAGCACCAGGAAGCAGTCTTTTAGGCAACTTTGTTTTGGAATGATGGAAATTAAGCAGGTTACTGAGGAACCTGGAGGCAGGTGGGTCCTGAAAAGTCTTGCAAATGCATAACCTCATATTTTGTACATGAAAACATCAAACGTTAGAAATAATTGAATGCTTTTAATTATTTTCAGTCATAATAATTGTTAGAACTCCCATTTTTAATTGTTGATGGTTTTGGAACGTAATAACTTAAAACACGAATTAAAGTCATTAGTGCTTTTAAATTTAAATTACTTTTAAGCTTCTCCTTTTTCCTTTAAAATACTTAAAAGGTTTAAAAGTTGGTTCTTTGCACTAATAAAAATTTGATGTTATATTTTTCCACCAACTTTAATGTTAATTAACTTTAATTTAATGACCTTCTTATAAAAAACACCTTGTAATTTTTTCTAGATTGAAAATCGCTATCGTTTGTGATTTGATTTCATAAAATATATTTTTCGTAAGTATACTAGTTAGATTTGAATATAAGTTAAATTAACGTTTCTTTGCTAAAATTGTAAACTGTGGCTTTATCAAATGAGTGTCAGTTTTAAACCCAATGCTTTTTTTTGATTGGTAAAAGCTCACAGTTATAGGCTATTAGTGCTAAAATCGATAATTTTATAATTTAGACTTACACATTGCGCATGCCTTTAACTCTACCAAAGTAAACTACCAAAGATTTATTAAATTGCTACTAGAACAAGTGGATTTTACAACAAAATTGATATTTTAATATGAAGTAAATTTACGTAAAAAAGTCAAAAAGTAAATTTCGAATAAAAAGACACATTTGTGAAGGCTATATTTTTACGATACACAAAACAAAATATTTATATTTTCCCAACCGCCATCTCAATTCAAGCTGTTAACAAGGCCCGGTACCATCAATTGTTGGACATTTTGTAGCGGATACACAACATACGTAGTATTTGTATATTCCTTTCTTGTAGCAGCAGTAATAAGATAATCGTGGTAAATCCTTACATGGTGCCACTGGGGTACTTGAGATGACTTCGTTGAATTCCGTACACTATTTTAATCACAAAATCAAATCAATTAGCTACTACTACTTTTTTTGTCGTTTTCAGCATTGATTTTGACAGCACAAAAAATATGTTTAATTTTTTTTTATTATTTTAACTTACTTCAAGAACACGAAGAGTGGAAAGATCTATGTTATCTTTTCCCATTACGAGACTAAGACCCAAGAGCAGTAAGATTCCAATTTGATCAGAACTCTTCATTTTAAGGTCTGTGTTTTATTACTAAGGTTTTTATATGAAACTTTCTTGGAATATTTTCGAATTAAAATTGAATTGTAGTATGTTAAATTTTGGCTTTGTGTTACTATGATTTAATAGTAATTTTTCCAAACATTTTAATAGTGTAATACAATTTTTAAATGAATATTTCAAATATAATTTCGAAAGTCAGTAAGTACACTCTTTTCAATCAACAGATTATTTTTAAGGTACATGCATACATGAGTAAAACTATAATTTTTCATTAAAATGCTTTACGTTCTCTATGGTGGAATTCTAAGAAAGGCCAAATGATTCGTTAAAAATACTTTAATCCTTTTGGGTAAATATTGAACGTTGATTATGTCTAAATACTTGAGTCTGTCTGAAGACGTTTAAATTACATGTTGATTTGAATAATACATGACAGTATAGTCATACCTTTAGGAAAGTCAGTACGTTGAATAGTCTGTTGGGTTTTTTTGGGTCTGAAATGGTTTCATATTTCTCATTGTATTTTGGTAAACGTAAAGGATTAACACCTTCAAAGTTTTGTAGTACAAGATACGAGCCAACTAATACGAGATGTTTTGTTCAGAAGACTGTTATTTTTTGGGTAAAATATGTTATGTATATGCACGATTTTGTAGCGTTTTGATTAATCAAAGAAATATCACGTGATAATGTATTACTTTACTTGATGTTATTTTACCAGGTTCAAGTTGAAACTCAAGTGATAAAAATGGTATCACGTGTTAAGTAAATTCGTTTATTTTTTCATCTGAAATATGAAAGCGATATTACCCTTTTTGACAACATTCCATTCCAATACTTTACAAAATATTAATTGATACAAAGTGAAATGATTTTTCTAAATGAAACAGCATATCTGATAAGTATTTTCTCCTGGTCATACACAAAGATTATCTTTCATCAAGTAGTCTACAAAAAACCAATTATATTTTCGGATAATAGAAAGGAAATAGTAAGGATTTGATGTGTGTTGGCAAGCTCTTCATGTAAAATTCCTTACAACGGCTAGTTTTATTAACGAAAGAAAAAATAAGGAAATGTGTACCTAACACCGTTTTGTATTGTTTCATGCATACTTGTTCACATATCTTTTTTTCTGAATGAAAATGCAACAATACACACCAAAGGTAAATGCAATGAACCACAAAAAATGCCCGTTACAACATATAATATTGCTAAAAGCATATTGTGCATTTGTTTCCATCCCAAGAAAAACAGTAACCGTGCTTTTTATGTTTTCATTTATTTAACAAGATATAAGAACAAGCAGGCATGTATGTATGAAAAACGTGGCTTGGTATACATTTCCAACTGTTTGTCTTCCACTTTTGGTAGCCCTAACGGATCAAAGGAGCTTTGTCTAGACACCTGTCAAATCCCCAATAAATCATTTTTGTCCTTTTCTTAATTCAAATCAATATTCTTTTCCTTTGAAAACTTCACATAAAACTTACAGGCACGCCAGCTTATTGGTAGAATCATTTACGAGACAGCTTATACCTTAAACATTTCACAAAAAGGGCCCAGGACGAAAATAAATCTAGCTTTTTTGTAAGTTTCCTCGTAATGCATTCATTGAACTTGAGTAAAAGAATTATCGTTGCAGTTTGAATACTGGAAAATAATGTGGTAGCTTTGTAATACAATATCGTTTTATAATGTCCAATTTGACTACTATGCGAAAAGCATCGAAATCCATTTTGATTGCAAAAGTTAAAATTCCCACAAACTTAATATTTCAAACCTGTTTCTTCCACATTTTAAATGTTACTCAAATGAGAATATATTTACACAATTTATTTAGCTCTTACGCAACAACTATCATCAAATTAGCACTAGTTTTGCTTGTGCTTAATATACACCTGTGCCATTAGAAAAAATTGTCGCCCGAATAATTCGTTGAATGTTAAAGTATCAAAGTGAAGTAGGCAATACAATTCAACATTAATGTAAATGATTTATACACATGATATTTAATGCTTTTTTTACGATCTTATATTTTACTAACAATGAATATCTTGTATGAACAGGCCAACTACTACGTAAATTTACATATCTATTGTTCCGGTCAATTGAACTATCAATATTGCTATATGAATGGATAATGTACCTATTTTAATAGCCAAAGATCATTTTCTATTTATTGAATGCTGTCCGGCAAATGAAGACTTGTTTAGACAATTAACCTAACTGTTAATTTATTCATGTGACGTTTCATGTACAAAATATTATTGTTCAGTGATTCACTCTAGCAAATTATTGTAATTGATAGTTTGAAAATCTAAATTGAAACGTATAAAACGTTTCTAGAAATAATAATGTTGTATTATTGCAATTAGTAAACTATATATTCGTGCATTAAAAAATAGCACAAAAATGTTTGCTCGAAAATTTCTGCTATATTTTGTGACTCTATTAACTTTAGGCATTTCGTTTTGCAAAGCTGTAGCAGTAACTGAAAAATGTACTAAAGACGAAGATTGTGACGACAACGACGAGAAAACGGAATGTGACACTGTTTTACAAATATGCCTTTGTAATCGAAACCACTTTCTAGTTCGAGAAGCTCACGATACTCCAGCAACCTGTGAACCAATTCGACTAGCAATCGGAGAAACATGTAAAGTTAAAGAACAGTGTACACATGGAATACCTGGAACGTTAAGCGACTGTGTTCCAAATACATTCGATGGAGGAAATTCCACTGAACGAATATGCCACTGTAATGACAACGAAGCTGTTTATGATCCAATTGAAAAAGATTGCCATTTGAAGAGAAACTATCTTGGTGACGATTGTAAAGTAGATTCACAATGTAACGAGAAAATGGGGAATTTAAGCTTTTGTTATTTTGTAACGGAATGTCAATGTCATATTGAAGCAGTGGCTGGTAGAAATAATACTTATTGTTTACCACTTGCTAACCAAATTGGGGAAGAATGTGAGGAAAGGCAGCAGTGTACCGAGGGAAAACCGGGTAATTACAGTGATTGTGTTGAGGGTGGGGAGGGTTTGGGTAAAAAAGTTTGTAAATGTTTGGATGGGACGGAAGCTGATCTTAGGAAACATGAGTGTGTGAAAAAGGGGGAGGTTGCTGCTATTGCAGCTCCAGGGGATACTGGGGGGCAATCTTGTAACGTGGATGGAGATTGTCCGGGAAAAACGACGGGTTGTGGGAAAAATGGGAAATGTGGATGTTTGGGAGGATTTTTTCATTCGAGGCATAAGGAGGATTGTTTGGAGATTAGGAATGAGTTGGGGGAAAGCTGTTTGGAGAGCCAGCAGTGTCAAAGGGGAAAACCGGGGATGTTGAGTGCTTGTTTGTTGGGGGAGTGTAGATGTACGAATTTTAGTGTGATTGAGCAAGGGGGGCATTTTTGTCATAGGAAGGCGGTTTTAGTGGGAGATCCATGTCATATTAATGAGCAGTGTTGGGGGAATTTGGGGGAGAAGAGTTTGTGTGTTGGGGGAAAGTGTGAGTGTGAGAAGGGGAGTGAAGCTTTGGATGACTATTCTAAATGTGTTTGAAACATGCTTTATTATAATCTTTTATTTGGATAGTTTTGCGTATGAAAATATTCATATGAAATTGTACTGTTTGCGATATAACTATTGATGTCCAATTTAATTCTTTTTTAGAATGCTAATGTAGTTGAAAACTTGGCAGTGAAATTGATGCAATTTTTAAAGTGAGCAGGAGTTTTTTTAGAAAGCAATACAATACTTTGTCAATTGATACGATTGTTTGGTTATATTAACCAATTTTATGCGATATGATATTGTGTACTAGAGTCCTTCAAAATAAGTAGTTGACAATTGGTGATGAGTGCAGTAAAATAAATTAAACAAATCGTGATAAAAATAATGGTCAATATAAATAAAAACTAAACGAGTTTATTAAATCAAAAAAATAAATTATTGAGTTGAATGTAAAAACGTTAGAAGGAAATCTAGGACAAAGGTTTGAGTTAAATGTTGTTTTGTAGATTAAGAGCAAGGAGTGCGCATTTCGGTTTGACAGGTGTCGGTGCAGCACTGCGGATTGCTCCTCCCATCTGAGTCACAGCAATAATTTATTTTGTCAGTTGCCTTGCATGGGTTAGGAATGGCAGTTGTTGGAAGTCCTGGTGGAGCCACACACTAGACAAACAAATACATAAATATAGTTTAAGATGAATCCAAATTAGGAATATAACACAAAACTAATATATTTCTAAAAACTAGAATCCATAAAAACCGTTTGGTGCACATACAACTGCTGATGTCATTGTTACCATCATGGACAGACTAACAATCAGAAGGAAGATAATTTTGGTGGAGCGATCCATTTTCAACAAACTTTGTGTATTGAAAATTCTTGGAGAGTTTCGGTTGAAAATGTGATATTCTTGCTTGGGTTCCTGAAGCAGATTCAAAATTGATGTGATGATAGTTGGCGGAGTGTCAGGGGTTTTTATAGAAGCTCAGCAATATCAACAGTATGAAATATTACATTTCTGCTTAAAAGGGACCTATTAATGAGCGAAATTATTGACGTGTCAGTGGCAACTACGGAGCCCAAAAGTTAAAAATACAAAAAAAAGCATAAGCACAATTTAAAGGGATTTTAGCTCATAACTACAGTGCATAGGAAGAAGTGTGCACTTTATAAGTTCGTATGCATTTTCATAACATATTCCATCTTCAATATAAACACCTTTTGACAAATTTTAGTCAATGAGATTAAAATATACTGTGTAGCGGCTTTTTAAAAGTTTAATGAAAAAATACGAAGATCTCAAGTTCATTGACAACTGATCGTGAATGTTCTTAATCCATTGATGTTTTTCACTAGTTCATTTTGCCTAAGGTACGCACATCAGAAAGCATTAATGTTGTAAGCATGTTTCATTGGAAAGAAGCCGTAGTGCATATACCCGTTGTAAGTATTTACGAAAAAATAAGTCGGTTTTGTGAACATCGGTAATTTTTAAAATATACATTTAGTTCGGGTTTAGTTTTTAGGGATTTTTTTGAATGATCTGTTTTTAATTTTTTGTTGTTTTGACTGGAGTCGAGTGCTTTTGTAAAAGTTTTTCTTGAAACACCGTACAAATTCGAATACAAAATATTGAATTAAAAATTAAATTTCATCTATTCAAAGTAATCAATTACAAAATAAAGTAAGAAATACTTCTAGTTTTGGAAATCTAAATTATCCAAACACTTTTAAACTCAAGTATAGCTTTATGTTGCAAATTGTTTACTAAAATTGGTGCCTGATACAAAGATGTATGTAAATATAAAAAGCTTTCCGCTCGAACATACCGAATAAATGTACCCTTAAATGTTTTTAAATATGATATTCTTTAAATATTTGTTTAGTCGTTTGCTCACTTTTGGATTAGACAGATAAATGTTTGTAATATTTTAATGACCTTTTTGCATCTCAATTAACAAACTCAATCAATTTTGGCAACCAGTGGTTTGAGGTTCGCTCAGATGGTTATGTCCACCGTATCGGGCCAATATATGTGTAAATTACAAAGAGAAAAATAAATGCACATTTTTACACTTTTTACTGCTAAACTTGTATCGATAGCGAATTCACAAATAATTATTATTGTTCTAAGAAGTCAGCTTTCCACTTTGTAATCAACAAGGCTAATTCATTGGACGGCGGGCGTTCCTAGCGTTGTTATTATTCCTCCTCTACTTTTAATGGATAGGTCGGAAACTTTAAGCATCAAACCGACACTAATTTTGCTATTAATCTTGAGAACGTAATTCTCTATGTGTTGTAGTCATTGTTATTGAACTATTTTGAGCATCCATATTTTTTGCTGTTTACTTGAATAAAAAACCAATCCTGTTAGATTTTAGAAAATCATTTTTAATTTTTATTGAAAACAGTAAAAATTAAAACACTTAAATTCAAAATAGATTAATTCATAATAACCATTTACGTTTCACTTTTTTAAGAATAATAGAATTAGCAAGTGTAAAATAATTGGGCGTCTGGTGTATAAATTTCAACTTTTTCCCGAAATAAATCATAAGTAACAAATGATAAGTATACGAACTCTTTAAAAATTTATTGCAAACATTCCTCACGAAAGGTGTGTCTTTTCTATTGAATATCAATTCAGGATTCATTCCCCAGTGAGTAATAATTATAATACGTTTCAATGTATCGATTCATTGTTTTGGTAAATTAACAGTATATGGTTTGTATGTTTGTTAATGTCACCAATTCAAAAGCATAAGCTACTTTTGTATACTAGCAGTATTACAATATAATTTTCAAATTATCCCACAGGCAAGACGACCATACTGACAATGTTAGTGTATAAAATGTGAATGTATTTTAAATTGAAGTACTATATTATTTATTGTTGAATCTATTTTAAATTAAAGTATAATATTTGCTGTTGAATCTATTATTTGGAATGCAGAAAAAAAATGATGGTAGGAATAAAAGGATAAATTCAGATTTCGTAATGTTCGGAATAAACAAAAGATGATCCTAGCACACATGATTGTTTATAACAGTTAATATGATTTTATTATTTATAATGAAAACCGTCTAGTTCATGCCAAACATTTCAGCCAAGCGACAAATTTTAACCTAGCACCTATTTATCATGGAAATTTTTCGAGTTGGTATGAAATCAAACAAATGTTAAGCTACGATGTTGTGACTAGTAACTTCATTGATTAAAATGCGAATTTAAGGAATAAGAACTATTTTTTCGTTAGATGACTTTGACGATGGTCCATGCTATATTTCAAATTTTAAAGTATTTTGCTTTAGAGGCAATGATGGTTGTAAAAAATAAATCTCACGAAGATGAGCTAAAACCAAAGCTATGACGAATAAAAAATAATTTATTTTAAAAGAATAATTGTAGTTTTTGTCAAAAATATATACTATAGTAATCAAAACACACGGAGAGAAATTTTAAAAACATTGGAAAAGTTTTTAAGCAAACGATTTTTCATTGAGCCAAAGTGGGAAGAATTTATTTTGATGAGCATGCTTCAGTCGTAAATCCGTCAGCGCAGCCGCCCACTGGGCAACATACGTATTGTTTGTTTGAGCCTTGACCCTTGCAGCAGGGTGTACCTGTTACAGCTGGTATAGCTACAGGTATACCGCCGGCTGGATTAGCTGGTATAGCCGCTGTTATTGTACACGTATCAGGGAGAGAGACAGGTACGGCCGCTGGAGTTGTACACTAAAATGAAAGAAGACAAACTAGTTAAAATTTGTTTGAGAAATTGAAGTTACACTACTCTTAAATGTTTCGAAAATTTAGTGCTCATACAAACCGATTCTAATTAAAAATTTGCTCAATTCAATTGAATAAATTATATTAACTTACACCTGCACGTGTGCTGACTTGTGCTGTCACCACATTGAGACAAAACAGCAGAACAAACATGAAACGAACAAAATACTCCATCTTTTTGTAAATTTCTTATCGGCAAAATCAGTTTGTGGAAAATAGCTTCTTGGGATGTTTCCTTAACAGAATGGTTAATGGATGTGATGAAAATTTGTAGAGTTGAACTGCTCTTTTATAGCTAGCTCACAAAAGGTTTTCCACATTTCAGCCATACGTTTACTGACCTGGTGGGCTGTTAAGGTGTACACACCAATGCTTTCTATTGTTATAAAGGACTTATAGCTTTAAGTACCCAACCCGACACGATAAAGTTTATTCTACAAGTACCTACACCAAAATCATATGCAGTTTCATGGCTTATCAATAGGGAAAGTTGGCTGAAACTCTGACGTATATTTGTCGACTTATCTGGACATTTGTACGCTCAATACATTACAAACATAAGACAAAATATTTCAGAATGGGTAATTTATTGGATATTGATTCTGGGCTTTTATTGGACATAGGCTTGGATTCACGTCGCTTTGAATTTTCACAGGATTGTCAAAATAAAGAAGCACATTCCAATTACAAGCAAAGAATACAAATTTCATGCAAAAAGAAATGATTTTTCTTTTTTTACGGTGAAAAGGAATTCGATAGCAAGATTTTAATTTTAATTGATGAATCAATATTAAAACTTTACTTTATTCAATTTGTGTTAGGTCATTAAAATATTAGCTTTTAAACATTGTGACTTTACCCAACATTGAGTGCTGTGGAAAAAGGTGTTTTGGGAATCCGTATGCAATAGCATCAAATATTCTGGCACATACATACATGTAGCTACATTTGAAAAATAACGATTTGTTTTTAATCAAAATTTTATATTTATTTTACGATTGTTAACTTAAATTTTCTCGGTTAAGTTAATTTATTGTATCTCTAAGATTACACATGTGAATCAATAGTTAAACTTATTCAATATTTATCCATCCAGTGATACATTCTAAAAGTTTAACATGGAACGAGTACTGTAAATTCTTTACTTTTCCTCCTTAATCATTTTTTTAGCGGGCAATCAAACCAAAATATAAACATAACATAAACTACTTTTATTTAAAAACTTTGGACTTGATTTTCCTTGTTCTATGCACTTAATATAACAGATTTTTACATATTTGATTTTAAGTAACGCAAAATCAATTTTTAGGAAGACTAAAACTAAAGGTTAAAGTGGAGGGTAAAGGAGTAAAATTTGTGTTGGTCCCTGTCTAATGCGGGTCTGCATTTAAATTTATAAAGGTCCTTTTGTTCGTCAAACAAATATTAGGTTTGACATCTGAAAGGTTTATTATCATAAAGACAGCTTATATTTCGTGTTGAGGAGCTGTATGCTCCTGAATTTAAAATTAATAATAAGATGCTCCTGAATAATTAGGTACTTCTGTTGAATCAATCCATAATGGAAATCTTTTATTTTGTACCCGTCCGTTTGTTCGGAAAAGCATAGTGAATGATAAAACGTGATAAAAATGTTTTTACTGCGTAACTAACAAGCTTACAATGGGTATTCCCCAATGTGTCATCAAATTAATAAATTAAATTTACATAATCTGGGGCAGTTTTTTGTACTTATTTTGAAAATTATTGTCATTTTCCCGAATGCGCATGTATTGTAGTTTGTAGTGGTGTAGGTGTAGTGGTTTCAATGAAGGGAAACCCGGAACATAAAATGTGTATTGCACACACAATAAGTAAAATTTATGAAACGTTGCATTGAAATCATTAGCCTGACAGGGTTTGATGGAATTGCATTTTAAAAGTACTCAAAAAAATATAGTGCTTTCTGTAAAAGGCACCTTTGAAGTTCATACACCTCAAGTACATATCCATCCACGTAAATGTTTGGTAAAGCTAGTTGAATGAACTTTTTGACCGTTGGAAACATGCTACATATATGCACAGGTTTGTTAGAGAGACCTTTTCCTTTTTCATAGATGCCATTAAGGTAACGGCATATCATATCAATAAATGAACTTAAGTTGCATGTGAACCTATGCATTTAAATTTTCCTTTAAATTTTATCACGTGAATATTTCATGCATCATTTCCGTTTGCTACTGAAATGCTGAAATTTTGTGTAAAACTGACAAAGAAAATATACATATTACCACGTGATAGGCCAATGCATTACTTTTCTGAATTTAATTTTCTCACATTGCCCCACAGCAAGAAGAAAACGATGCTGTGGTTTTATTAAAACGTATTCCATTTTATGAGCTACAATTTTGAGCAACTTTGCATGTGCAATTTTTCAATTCATATAACAAATGTGCATAAAGGCTGATGAAAAATTTTACCTTTTAATTTTAAAACAAATTTATGGCTATAGGATTAACAGAGATTTCGGCAGCAACGAAATTGTACTTTATTTGGAAACAATGAAAATTCATTTTTAGTGCTCATTACATGATATTAAAGTTACATTTTATCTTAGATCGAACAAAAATAAATTCTATTAGCTTCTACTGCAAATAATATATCAAATCAAATTGCACACATTTTTATAAAATCAAGATTAATTTAGAGATCATCTGTGTGTATTTATGTTTAATGTATTTAATACACATTCTCTACTTATTAGCTCACACAGTATGATTTATTTCGTCTTAACTGTTCAAGCTGTTGAACATTAACTATCTAACACTAGCGACACTTTGCATTAAAACATTTCTAAGAAACTTCAAAAATAAATCAAAAATCGTTTTTTAAACTGATCCGAAGTGGAAATAAAAAATAAACCGATATTATCAAGAACGTTAAAATGTGTAGTTATACTTCCCCTTTATGATGAATTATTGAACAATTATGTCTACTGCTTATAATCCATAAATTAATGTTAAGTAGCTAAATTATAACTTATTTCATGATCAATTAAATAAGTGAGTTCAAAGATGCTAATATTTCCCAAAATTCCAAACTATCTCATGGCTCATCCTTCCTAAAAATAATTTTTGTTTTGATTCAACATCAAAGCTCCCAGAAAGCAAATGGCCCTTTAATATGCTTGTAAAGATATTTAGATTATACAAATTATGTTGTACTCTTGCATTTAAATGGTTGGACTGTGTATAGAAATTTTTGATGAGTAAAACGCGTAGCAGTTTCGTGAATGGAAAGTTCAGAAGCAAATAGTGACGTTTAATAGGTCTGCTTTCACAGAGCATAAAAAAGATGAAGGTGAAATTTATCCAAAAAGTAAGATTGTCATTTTGTAAAAAGCTACAGAAGTTATTTGCCATGTTCTCCATCAAGACAACATCCTTTCCTAAAGTTGCATGAATACTTATTATGTAGCAATGTAAGATCGTATTGAAACAAAACTTATTTACAAATCTAGAACACCATAAAATTCAACACGAATTTCCTTTTGATTTGCTACACATAAGATATGTGTGCGCATACATGTGAACAATTTGTGAATTGTGTACGTGCAATTTATTTCCGTTGGTTATAATATAAATGAATAAGCTATTTCTATTTATAAGAAAGTCTAAAATTTACCATATTTTTAGAAAATAAAAAGATAGTGTAAAGTACATAGTAATTTATTTTTTAAAGTGAGGCCAGAACGTTAGTCATTTAAATTGTTGTACTAGCTAAAAAATTGATAAATATGTTAAGAGGATTCGTATTGCCAGACCGGTTGCTATCTTCAATCAAATTATCCAATTGCGTTTCATCATTCTTTCATAAAAGTTCATATTCAAGTTTTTTTTACTCTTGGAATAATTAATCCTCTATATAAGAATTCGATACTATTAGAAAAGACTCGCAATCATAAATACATAAAAGTAATTTCTTTAATTTATAAATTTCGATACTTAAAATCCCCACTACAATTACTAAAACAGTAATTAAATTACCTGTTGCAGTGCTTCTTTTCCACTATATGAAAGTAAAAATAAGCTTGATTATTATGCCATTTGAGATACAAAAATCCTACTCTAACGAACAAAACCCAAATGCTACATTTACATGTGTATACTAAATGTATAGGCGAAAATGTGAAATAAATATAGATTTTTGAGCCAGTACAATTTATATACTTTACAACTAAAGATGCTACCTGGCTATGAGAAATCAATAAGGTTTTAAAATGGGCATGCCAGGAAGCATTGAAAAATTCAGTCCTGCCTGTCTCGGTGGTTTGTAAGCAATGTCGGGTATTATTATGATAGTTTGAGAACTGATTCGTGCCTTATACGAAATTATTGTACTATTTATATCAACATTGATTTATTTACGTGTTGATTAGCCATAAAAGCAAAAAGTGATTAATTTTAAACATTCATCTAATTAAAATTCACATTTAATTCTCCAGTAAAAATATATATTTTTGTAGTTTCAGACAATTGAAACCAAAAATCTACTATTCTGAAAATGGAACATTTTCAAATTAAAATTTCTGCCCAAGTTTTGTTCATTTTGCTTGTGGTGTCGTTCACCCATTCGCAAACTGAATTGGTAAGTTGCTCAGTCAAGTCACTTAATTTATTTTCAAATAGTTTTTGATATTTAAGTGGATTTACATGGATTCTATAAATAATAATTTTTCTTTTATTCTGTTTTAGTGCACCATTGCTAAGCCGCTAACTAGCTCTCAGCTACTGGTTCCACTGTGCAGCACAGCTCAATTACCAAGCATCCCTTCAGGAGTAATTGGCGCGGAAAACTGTTGTAAAATAATTGATAAAGTGGTTTACTATCAATGCTGCCCTAAACTTCCAGTGACTGGTACTCAATGTGGATCCGGATACGAAACCAAAAAATGTCCATAAGTACAATAAACTACATTGCTTTAGCAACTTGAAAAAATTTTGCAGCTGAAATACAGATTATAAGGTGGACTAGATTTTTCAAAGTTCTACAAAACTGTGCAATTTTTACAACTTATTAAATTTACGTTTTTTCCCGTAAAAAATCAAAACTTCTGGATTTTGAATTGAATGTAGAACGCGTCAACGAAGCTAATGTACAATAAAATTTGTCAGTCAGTGGTTTTAATATCTCACAAGGTTATTTATAAAGTAAAATTTAAGGACAAATTAGGATAATGTAGAATGAATTATTCATGTTTCCTGGTTTACAGTTACTTCAGCAGGGCTTTATCCGCCTTAATCTAAAATTTGGTGCAAAATATTATTATGCTGGACAAATGTATTACTTCAACCACAGTCAACCTTATTTACAAAATTTAAATAAGTACGCAAATGTAAATCCTTTATTTGAAAACACAATTTGTAAATATCATTTTGGAACAATTTGTATCCAATTTCGTTCCATCAAAACATAGAACATAGAAAATAGCCAGAAAAAAATCATAATACTAATTGTAAGTAACACTGAAGAAAATCAATGTGCCAAAATATAAACTATTAATTTCTCACTGACAATTGTTCATGTTTGCTTGGTTTTTTTTTCATCAAACACCACAAACAAAATATTTATATGATCCAACTCTATCTCGAATGAATTAAAACACCGTTTCCGTTTTCATTTCCAATTAATCTAGATTATCATTCTAGAAAGTACTTAACAACAATTACAATATTATATTAACCGCTAAAATTTCCCTGCCTATTGTTCGATAAAAAAGCTCATATAAATATTCTAATACAAAACCTGCAAATGTTTGCACTGTGGAGTTTTTCTATGTTAGTAGAGGTAAAGGTTCATAATTATTATACTATGAGGACATTTACATTTTTATTATTATTCAGTTTGGCAATTAGCACCAATATTTTTACGTTATCATGAATGTCGATCAATTAGGTAATTGAATTGGTTATCCTTTTAAAACAACCAACAAATGAGTTAGTCCAGCTAGAAAAGTACAGCTAGTTTGATAGAAAATATCTCCCAGTAGAAATTAATTCATCATGAAAATTGTACTAGCATCAGTTGTTATTGGAGCTATAGCTCTTTTCAGCGTTTACCAAGAAACTGTTGCCCAGGACTGCAACGGACGTAAGCTGATTGTACAAAATTATAAACCTGTCAAACGCTTGGTAAATTAATCTTGTAATTTTTTGGGGTAAATTCAGACGTCGTTTGGGTACTAAACGTTTGCCCCCATGGAGAAGGTTGGGAATGCTGGAGACATGGACAGAAACGTGATGTAAACTGCCCTGAAAAGGGATGGGGTAACTACACCGACTTCGCAAACACCCGGGGTTTTGGCTGGTGTCACTGTTGTGGAAGATGTCGCGTACCTGAAAACCTTTATGCTTAGAACTAATAACCCAATTATCTAAACTACATATTTTCTGTTAATTTTATTCGTTTTTATTTTTATTAACTGTTATAGCCCATTGAGTTAAACTGCTATTAAATTTTGTTTTCTGTTAAAAATTAATCCCAAAACATAATTAATGAAAGTGTACCAAAGTAAATTCTTTTCACATGGTAGCCATGGTAAAAGGTAACCATGCTTATATTATACATAGTGTGTTTAGCAGTAGCTTTACCATTATTGGTTGGCACGGAAACTTTAAACGTGATAAAGTGGATACCAGCTCCATATTATAGGGAAAGTGTACTGATACCTGCGGGATACGAAATGGGGCAAAGTGGAACATACCAAAATTATTATGTTGCCAGGGTAAAAAATTCGACAAACTGGATACCCGGAAAATACTGTCATGAGACTCCTGGAAGATGCTGGGTTGGTGTAAATGGACGACAATGGGAAAAACCGGAAGAGGATTGTGAAGTATTTTTTTAAAACCAAATAAATATATAGAAAATGCATTATTTTTTTTATGTTTCCATGGCAACCAAATATGTATTCATACTAAATATTTTTTTGACACCCTAGCTATTAATTTTCCCAAAAGGAACAACAAGCTGGATAAGTTATTCTAGTAATTCCACAAATTCAGCTATACCCGATGGTATAATGATACGTGTTGGACTTTACCATGGCAACCAGGATAAGACTTCAGGTACAACGGTATATCCTTTATACACATGTCGAGCTAGAAGACAAGGCCAATTACTGATTGGTAGATTAAGCTTAAATTATATGAAAAGGAAGCCAATTTGCTATACAACGTTTAGTAAGCCAATATAAAATAATTGCTATTTTTAATTCGTGTACTTGGTAACCATAGAAACCGTTATTATAAATATTCGTTTTTATTTGGCTTAATTTATTAAAGATGGACATGAGTTTAAAGATCATGACTTTGAAGTACTAACCACCAATTATATGACAAGGGTTACCAGGACAATTATACAGGATTAACTGCTGTTAAAGTATTTTCATGTCAACCATTTTCAGTTCAAGACAATAAATTGAATATAATTCACAAAAGGTTTTTTCATTCCATTGTAATTTTTTTTTCGTTTTGTCAAAGTTTTTTTTATTGTTTAAATGTAATTTTATTTTTGTCAAGGCAACTTACAATATATTTTAGTGTAAAACATAAAAATTAATATTATGCGACCATAACAAAGCATGTTTTTACTGTTGCCATGGAAATAATAAATAAATCCAAATTTACAGTTTTTATTATTTTTACATGGTTAATTTTATTAGTGCATTTGGTTAAGTCGTCGTCATGGTTATCAAGTGACGAATTTCTGGAAGTGAGCCCAGACGAAGAAGAATCGTGTGACTTGGGTGCTAGATACAAAAGGGATATTTTAGGTAAACTTATTACCCGTTATAAAAATCTAAACCTTCAAAGAATATTTTTGTATTGTATTTTTTGTTTCCATGGTTACCAGGAATATTTTCGAACAAACGACACAAAAAAAGAAGTGCTGACCTCGCTGCTAAAATTCATCAAGACCCGGTAACACCTCCACCACCTTTCCAACAAGCAACAAATCTACCATTACCATGGCAAGGTAATGACGCTTCTATTCCACCAGAAAACTTAAACCCTGACATAAATGTTAAGAAAAGAGATGAAGTTACACCAGTAGGAAACATTGTTCGTTTTACAAATCAACCGGAATTATTAGCACCTTCAAGATTTCCAGTAACAACACCATCTCCAATTGCCATGGCCAATAAAAACTTTCGTCTAAATGATGATGATGCACTTGATGCAGATATACCAATAGTTTAAGATAATTGCATGTAAACATCCACATTGCACGTATCCATAACAACCAATGTTATGTAATATATTTTCAAGCGGTATAAAAAATTACGAAATGATCTTTTGTTCCAATTGAATAAATTATTTATTTACTGCATTGTATTTTTAACCTCGTTTGTTTTACTTTCCTCATTTCAATTATAAATACGCATTTGTTGATGCCATTTTCATTTACAATTTTAAATGTCAAATTTAAATTTTGTCGTTGTCATGCTGATTAGCAACATAGCTTGTCAGATAGCCATTCAAGGTGTTGTACTACTACTTGTGCTTTTATTTGTAGAAGTAAATTCGTCGTTATGGTTACCCAGCAAAAAACTTTTACTCGAAGAGGAAATCTGTCGAACTATAAATCGAAGACATAAACGAGATATTTCTGGTAAAATTTAAAACCAACAAAAACAATTTTTCATAAAATAAAAATTGCTAAACATTCGAAATTAAATAGGCAATCCAGGCGTACGACTTTTACATAACGCTAAGGTTCGACAAGCTAAGCATCCTCATGGAAACAAACATCAAGCTCATATTCCTAATAAAGTCTCCACAGAAAAACCAATTATTGCTGGACGAGCCGGTATTTCCAAATTTCCTGTATGTTACACACTTTCAAGACACCCAACTACGGCAACACGTCCTCATACTGGTAAACCTGCAGGTTTGACAACCTCCCAGAAGAGCTTTGAATTTTCATGTTGCTACACACTATCAAGACATCCAACCACTGCCACAAAATCTCGAACTAAACATACCATTTCTTCTAGTTCGAAACACCCAACAACTGTCACAAGTTTTTCTGCTGAAGTTGAAACTTTTTCAACAAAAATAACCTATACTTCTAGTGAATTCCCAACAACAGCCATATCATCAAGTGCCCAATCAACGACTTTGAATATTCCCACACAAGAAACCTATTCCAGTGGAACATATAGTGTCACTTCCTTTCCTATAGGGCCTTCCAATATATTATCTTCAACGGAATATTCAACATTTTCACCATCAACTACACAGTCTACATTCTCCAGTTCCCAATCTACACAATCCAGCACCCAAACCGCATACTCCAGCACCCAACCAACGACTTCTAGAATTCGAACTCAAGAAACATCTTCGAGTGGAACTTATAGTGTCACGTCCGTTCCTATGAATCCCTCCAATACATTATCTTCCACAGAATATTCGACAATTTCACCATCAATTACCCAGTCCACATTCTCCAGTTCCCATTCGACACAATCCAGCACCCTACCAACGACTTCCAACATTCCAACACAGGATACCTCTTCGA
Organism: Entomobrya cf. arborea Gr-Col-00668; assembly: GCA_034699025.1. NCBI lineage: Eukaryota > Metazoa > Arthropoda > Collembola > Entomobryomorpha > Entomobryidae > Entomobrya > Entomobrya cf. arborea Gr-Col-00668. The sequence continues at coordinate 35,648 of JAQIWN010000284.1, forward strand.
GTGTAACGTCTAGTGTCACGTCCTTTCCCATTGGACCTTCGAATATATTATCTTCAACGGAATATACAACATTTTCTCCATCAACCACTCAGTCGACATTTTCCATTTCTAAATCTTCACACTCCAGCACCCAACCAACTACTTCCAAATTTTCAACACAAGATACCTCTTCCAGTGCAACTTATACTGTCACGTCCTTTCCCACGGAACCTTCAACGGAATATACAACATCTTCACAATTAACCTCCCAGTCAACATTATCCAGTTCCCGAACCACACTTTTTATCACCCAAACCCCACACTCCAGCACCCAACCCACACATTCAAGCACTCAATCTACACATTCAAGTACCCATTCCACACACTCAAGCACCCAATCCACACACTCTAGCACCCAACCAATGACTACAAATTTCCCAACACAACAAATCTCTTCCAGTGCAACGCATAGTGTCACATCCTTTCCAATAGGACCTTCAAATATACCATCTTCAACAGATCACACCACACCTCTATCATCCACCACCCAATCGCCTTTTTCCAGCTCCCAATCTAATCACCCAAGCAATCAAACCACATACTCGAGCTCCCGACTAACAATTTCCAGCTTTACAACACAAGATACCTCTTCCAGTCCAACGCATAGTGTCACGTCCTTTTCCATCGGACCTTCAAATATAATATCTTCAACGGAATATTCAACACCTTCACAGTCAACCGCCCAGACAACATTCTACAGTTCCCAGTCCACACACTTCAGCACCCAATCCGTACACTCCAGCACCCAACCAACGACTTCCAAATTTTCAACACAAGATAACTCTTCCAATGCAACGTATAGTGTTACATTCTTTCCAGTGGGACCTTCAAATTTACCATCTTCAACGGATCATACCACACCTCTACCATCCACCATCCAATTGACATTCTCAAACTCCCAATCTACTCACCTAAGCCACCAAACTACATACTCGAGCACCCGGCCAACAACCTCCAACTTTCCAACAGAAGGCACCTCTTCCAGGCCAACACATAGCGGCACGTCCTTTTCCATCGGGCCTTCAAATATACTATCTTCAACGGAATATACAACATTTTCACCATCAACTACCCAGTCGAAATTTCCCAGCTCTCAGTCTTCACAGTCCAGCATGCAAACGACATATTTTAACAGCAAACCAACAACTTCCAGCTTTCCAGCACAAGACACTTCTTCTAGTGCAACTTATGCCGTCACTTCCACTCCCATGAGACCTTCAAATATACCATCTTCAACGGAATACACCACATTTTTACCATCAACCTCTAAGTCTTCACACTCCGGCACCCAAACTACATACTCGAGCACCCTGCCAACAACGTCCAACTTTCCAACAGAAGGCACTTCTTCTAGCTCAACTTATACTGTCACAAACTCTCCCATGAGACCTTCAAATATACCATCTTCAACTGAACAAACCCCGTTTTCACCAATAACCTCTCAGTCGACATTTTCCAGCGTCCACACCACATATTCCAGCACCCAAACAACAACTCCCACTTTCCCAACAAAGGAAACCTCTTCCAGCGCATCGTATAGTGTCACGTCGTTTCCCATGAGACCTTCAAACATGCTATCGTCAACGGAACACACCATATTTTCACCATCAACGTCTCCATCCACATATTCCAGCACCCAACCAACAACTTCCACTTTCCCAACAGAGGAAACCTATTCCAGCGCAATGTATAGTGTCACGTCGTTTCCCTTGATACATTCAAATATACCATCTTCAACAGAATACTACACGTCATCACCATCTACTACCCAATCGACATTCTCCAGCACTCAATCAGCTACTAAAAGTGCATCCAAGTTTTCTGCTTCTCCAAGCACCAAACCTGCATTTACAGATTTCCCAATCAGAGCTTCAAATATACCTACTTCCACAGAATTCACTACAGAGCCATTACCATCCAGCACAGAAGCCACCCCTTCCAGCACCGAGTTCCCTGCCAGGACAATACCGCTCCTCAATTCTCAATTTCCAAGCAATACACAAACATATACAAATTTTCCTAACAAACCCACAACTGATTACACCACAATTGCATCATCCAGTCCCCAATTTTCATTCTCAATCACTCAATTTCCATCAGCAGCATCTATGCCTGCAACAAATCCAAACATGCTTGTGTCTACCAATTTACCAATTCAAACCACGGATTACACAACTTCACCTTTTCCCACCTCACGATCTTCAGTATCCGTCCCACATACCTCAGAATATATTTCGTCATCTGCCACAACTGAACAAACGCCACTCCCAACTACTACCGCCACCAATTCAAGATTTACAACTACCGATTACGAAACAACATTAGGATTTTCATTTCCTATACCACTTCCAGTATCCACCCCAATAATACATGGACCCTCCTATAATTTCTTTCAGCAAACTTTTTCCACTACAGAATCTCCATATTTAAGTAGCACTGATTCCACCACAGAAATGCCATCTTCACATACCACCATTTTTACTACGGAATCTACTCCGATTTCTAGTGAATACCCAGAATATTTTACAACAGAACGTCCAAGAATTACCGAACCATATTCTTTGACAACATTTTCTGCAACCAGTAATCCGATACTTATAGGATCCACAAACTTTCCGTTACAGCAAAAATCAACAACAGAACCAGTTGTGGAACCAGTAACAGAAGATTGGACTACCGAAGAACCAATCACTGAGCCACCAGTAACCGAACCACCAGTTACCAAGCCACCGGTTACCAAACCGCCAGTTACCAATCCACCGAAAACCGAGCCACCAATCACTAAACCACCAACCACCAAAAAACCGACTTCTAAAATACCAGCCACAACCGATGATTCCCTCATATCCCGTACACCTGCACCACCCGTACCTACTGAACCGTCTTCCAATTGCTCTCAATACGAAATTAATACACATGCCGACAAATGTGCTTGCTTTTCTGACAACAAATGTCGTTTAGATGAAAACGGACAAAACTGTGTAGCAGATTACGACATATGTTCTCGTTTCCATCCAGATCCCGATAAAGAATGCATTCGAACTCCAACAGGTGAACAAGCTGAAATCTTTTATATTTATGCTGGAACACCCTGCCCTAGAAATAAATTACACAGAAGAAAAAGGTCACTAAATTTTCTTCGACGATTTCGAATTGGCACGATGGTAACTATAGAAAAGGAAGATGGGAATCACTCTAAAGCGAGTAATCCACATTGTAAAGTGGAGGAAACTTTATTAGCTGTAAATTTAGGAAGGGATCAAAAACATGTTGATGGATATGGAATTCAATATATGGCGGATAATGAAGTTCCTTGGATTGATCCAAATAATACAAGAAAATATGATATAAGTTTACATTTAAATGGTGTGGATAAAAGGGATATGTGGTTGTATAGATGGCAAATTTGGGGAGATTGGAATAAAAAGGGAGTTGGTGGACATTGTGTAATTTATGAAGTGCCTTTAGGTAAAGATGGACAACATGAGTTAAATATGAAGATGATTGATAACTATTGGGCTAGAAAAGGTACAAGGGTAAGTATTGCAAATAAAAATATATTTATATTTTAACCTGGGCTATATTTTGAGAATTTACGGTTAACGTTTTGTTTGAAAATTTGGGCAGGGTTTTAATGTGAGATTTAACGGAAT
>JAQIWN010000285.1:0-39283 GCA_034699025.1 Entomobrya cf. arborea Gr-Col-00668
TAAATGCTGTAGACTATTTTGAATATTCATTGAAAATGTTTGGGGCAAAGTGACGATTAATTCTTTTGGATAGTGTACATGTGTTCATAGAACATAAAAAATAAATTTGCTTGCATAAAATTAAATGTTCTTTGTGTCTTTTGTTTGGTGCACTCACCGATGAGATAATGGAGTACAAACACAAAAGGCAGGTGCATGTTTTTGAAGCAAATATACGAGCGAAAACAATGCGTGCATGTAAAGTATGCATAGTAAAATCAAAAAATATGAAGCCAAGTCGAAATATCAATTTTTTGTGTATTCTTCGTCTTCAAAAAGCCCTCATGCTTTGCTCCACTGCCAACACCACCCATTCAAAAACTCACTTTTCTCACATTCTCACGTTGACATTTACAGAGATGACCTTTAAAAAGGTAATAAAATGACTTGTAGGTGTGTGGCAACAATCAACAGCAGCAACACGAAGCCATTGTGTTTTCTACATCCTACGTTTTGTAGCCATCCTTGTCAGTTTCAGAGAGAATAGTAAAGTTCCCCATTGTTTACAGAAAATTAGCTTTTATCTCGAGTCGCAATTTACGTTTCTGCAACTAAAGCATTAAATTGGCAATTTACAACTTGCTAGCACTTTGCTTTATCCTTTTCATTACCAATCCAACCCCATTTTCATTACAACAGTCCCACTAGAGTCACAGGTGCATTCGATGAAAACTTAATCATGAGGATGGAAAGGTGCGTGTGTGGTATTGGTGGTGTAAAACAAATTTGAATTTCATCATAACATCCTCTTCTCCAGAATAGTATCAGTAGGTGGGGTGGAGATAATATTGTATAAGTACAAATAGGAAGCCATACTGTCACCAGCATCCTAAAAAAATGCATAATGTTGGGTGGAGGTCTATAAAGATCTGACGCAGATTGACCTTTTCAGTCATTTTTTACAAAGCACCTTTACAAAGTTTGTATATAGTTTACTCTAAAGATCATATAATTTTCTCCTTTTTATAGCTTCTATTATCATTGTACTTGTTCGCAGCGTGGAAAAAGTAGCATTTATAAAGCGAACGAATGAGAGTGAAAACTCCACCTTTCAATCAAACAACCAAATTTAACCCACCTTTCCAATGCAATCTATTTTACAGCTGAATTTATCTGCATCCCCCCAAAATACACAGAACTTAACTAGGCGGTCCGACGTTGTTGTATGTTGTAAATGTAATTATCTAAATGTAGTTTCGAAGGTGTGTAAATGACGTGTCAAGGACAACTTATGATGATTAAAAAGTTTTCTCTTACCTATATGAGGACTATACGGATCATCCAGACTGCCCGGAGGTGAGGTGAAGGTAAACCCTTGAGATGCATTAATGTGACTCCCCGGCGATGACTCCGAATCTCCCCAGTCGTTATTCGAGGACTCATGTCTGATTCTCTTGGCAGGTGGAAGTCCTACGTAGCTGTCCCCACCGTCACCTCCTGGTTGGCCTGGAGGGGGCAACTCTGTTTTTATCGTTACCACTGAGCTCTCTGAGGAGGGTGGGAGGCTTACGAGTAACCCAGGACCTGGGTTTTTCCTCTGGAACATTCTGCAAAGCAACAATTAAAAATTTCCACTTCATTCATCGACCTTTATTGATCCCCAAACTTTGGAAATAACCTCATTAAAACTTTTTCATAATGAATTATTTCACTAAATAAGCTTTTGGTTTTATAACCTTGAAAATGATTTACACATTTCGCTTTCATTTCTCAACTCTTTTAGATTTCATGCTAGTATTATAGTTTTCTTAAAAATTTCATTCGAATAATTGTTAAGGCAAGTTTTTTCTCCTTAAAACATCCCATCTTCGCGTATGAAGTTCAGTCTTGCACGCGACTTGACTTTGACGTATCACAAAAAGTTTCCACACATATTTTTACACTTGGAGATTTAGTAAACTCATGTTTCATCATTACCATGCTCATCATAATCAACGTTACTGCTCGTTTCTGGAAGAATGGTCACGCTAATGATCAACAACAAAACAGAATGAGACAGACAGTCATACATGCTCACATTGAATCATACTAAACTTAAAAGGAATTTGATCATTTGCCTGAATGAACAACTTTGTCATTAACAGAAGATATAACTCGCAGGCTCATTTTTCAAATTCAACTGCCTCGCCTCGCCCCCCTAGATTTTAACTCATTCGTCTCCAAGAATTTAATTTATTTTACGACACGGTACCCTAGAACTTCAAAGCCATGCTTCATGGATTGCAAAATACACAGTGCCACAAAACAGTTTTCAAGGCTTTCTAATCGCAATCTGCTTTGAAATAAATAATTCGTTTCTCATTTCGAATTCTCAGAGGGGAAACGACAATATAAGGTATAAAAGTATTACTACGTATATTTTGCAATGCACCACGATAGAAAGTAACACTCAGTATTCCGGAGTGATTTCGCCCTCCACACTTTGTTCCACATCAGCCTTTGAATAGAGCAATTTCTAGGAAATCTGCTGAAAACTTAATCTATGACGGTATTTCACCGCTTTGTATTTAAACGCGTAATATTTCATATTTCACACAAAATTTCTTTGTGACTTGGGAAATGGCACATTATGAGCACATAATACAACTTCAAAAAAGTGAAAATGTCAAGATAAAAGGAAAAGTCTCCTTTGAAATGCTCGCTTATAAAATAAGGCCAGTGAGCGATAATGAATGCAGAAATATCACGAGGGCATATACAGCTCTAAATTGCTTATTCTTTCTGTTAACGATTTTGATTACCTTTTATCATTTTCATTACAAACCTGCCAAAAAGATGAAAAGATTTGCGGAGATGAATTTTTTTATACCTATTTTGCATGGATAAAATTAGCACGAATAACGAACGACGGTCAAATTAATTCAATGTCGTTGCTCTTTTTAGCGTACCTCCTGAGTACTGGAGGAAAATGATTTTAAAAATATATCAAAGCAAATGATATAAATCAAATAGGTAGTGTGCCGTGCGTGTAGAAGAGTAAAGTTTTTGATGAACCATAGTATATTTGCTCTTGCTCTACTTATTCTTCCTTTTGATCATTCATCTCTCTCTGCGAAAAATCAAACTAGTTAAGCAAAACTTTTTGACGAGGAAAAAATTTGCTCTATACAAATTTAAGCATGAAAGCCAACAACACAGCATCTAACCTCAGTCAACATCACCGAGAGTGAGTTTGATGCACACAGAAAATGACGATGTGATGGATTTATAACGTATACAGTACAAATTGCAAACGTACATCACATATATTAGTTCTTGTTTTCATTATTAATGACATTGACACTTATACACTACATTTAAAGCTCCATGCCTCAATAATGATCTTGCTCTTGCTCCACTTTCCATTATCGTTTTTTTTTCCTTTCATCATCGTTATTGATGTTGTAGTCGTCATCATCAGCATCAAAGAGAATCCATTATTGGTCGGATGGATGCATTCATTAATAGTAACAGTATTTTATGTAAAGCATATTGCTAAAAATTGCAAAATACATACATATGTGCACAAAGTAAATTATAATTACATAAAGTTTCTATATTACAACAAAATAGTTTTTACTCAAGATTAATGTAATGTATCATTTCGCTGTAAATCGAAACTACGAGCTATTTTGCTTTACTGGCATACAAAAATAAATCATTACTTGGAAGATGCTTTTTTTATGCTTTTGTCTGATTTACTGTTGAAAGATGAACGAGCAAATTAATTATTGAAAAAACATAAGGTAGGCGGATCTTTGTTCATACGTCTCAAGTTTTATTATTTTTTTTTATTGTGAAAATAAAAACGATTCTAATTTCAAGGTAGACTAAATAATACGAAGCATTCATTCACATTAATTTGTTATGTTAACGGAAATTGAAAGTATACTAATGAACTCGAACTAATCATCATACGAAAAATAATGAATTGTACAGTTACATATTATGCATTGCAGCAGTACCTATCCACGGAATTTCACCATTCACCGCACCAAATACAACACATCCCATGCCATGGTCAACCATGTGTGTGCGGCTATGACTGAAAGCTAATATTATGCTGACGTATACAAACTCTAATAAGTAAATAAATAGGTTTACAACGACTCACTTCTGTTATTGTTGTGCAACAACAAAAGCAACGTGCAAGGCAAGGCAAGGGTACAAGACAAGTCCATACGATACTACCAATGAAAAGAAAAACATGAAGTCATAAAGTCAATTTCATTATCATCTCACGTTTAATCATTTTTGTGTAACGGTCATGGACAAGGCGACAAGTTTACCATTTACGAAATAACAAGTTCGCTATCTCATCTTCTTCAAGTGAAGACTACCAATAATAACCCTTTCGTTAAATAATCTATCACCCGAAGCAAATACCTAAGTCAAGAAAACAAATTTTCATTTCCCTGTATGTTTGCACTCCACTTCTACATGTTTACGTGATTTATTGGTCTTGACGATTTTTTTTCTCGGCAAGGAATAAACCTTTTAAGAAAAATCCTTGCTCTTTGCTTGCATGATTTTACTTTATCACACAAATAACAATTTAAGTGTAAGCGTGGTTCAATCCCATGTTCATGAATATGCTCTTTGTTGTCTGTTTGCTTTCAACTTGACAAAGTCCTTGGTTTTTCAATTTGATCGTCATGAATAATACTTCCTCTCTCCTTCGTCTCCACCGCTTCGATAATTTTTTTGCTCTACCAAACAAATCAAGTAAAGTATTTGTTGTTGCGTTTGCGTACAACACAAATCTGTGAAGAGACAGATTATGTCTTAATATTCCATAACAATATAAAAGATTACTCGTTACTCCTTTAAAAAAAATTAGTCTCTGATAATTCTAAGAGACGCTTTGGCCATTTTCTGCTTCCCTCTCTGCCTTGTCATAATTGTCCAAAAAACATTGTTACAAATGTTTTATGATATGAAGCAATAATAATGATCCCTCTGTTCCTTCTTTTTTATAACAAAAAAAGACTCCAAAAAAGTTAGTAAGGAGGGAAGAGAGTGATTTTGTTTTTACGATTAGACAAGGCATATTTCATTTTTAACAACATTACAGTGCAAACCAATCCAGTGTCTGTGTACTTTACTAAAAGCGGTTTATTACTTGCGGATTATAACTGTCTTGTCTTCGTTTTTGGTGCATGTAGTCATAATACACCACGTGTTGTTATATTTATGTCCTCTATCTAAAAAAAATCAGCCTTTAACTAACCTAACTAAACTACTAAGCAAAATGAGTGAGCGAGAGAGACTAAAAAGATAAGGAAGCTCTTTGAGCTCTCTCTATCTGAATCTGAACGAGGCTCAACGTTTTGTCCTTCATGACCAAGGTTGCAATAACATCACACTCACACAAACCATTTTTTTCTCTCTCTCTGAAAAAAGAAAGAGGAGAGAACAGAGAGAGAAGCACATTGCATTGCTATACAGTATACCACTACCACGGCGATCACCGCCGCACATCAGCCAGCACGCTGCAATTTTTTTAGCAATTTAATGTAGCAACAAAAACACAGTCAGTTCAACAGCTCACAAAACAGTTCGTTCAGTGTAAGGTTTTTTTTATTATCACCAAAGTACACTCACATTTTTAACATGATTATGCCTTGCCTCCTGTTATAATATAGTCAGATCAGACATGCTTTTTAAGTTAAATATGTATATTTTGTTGCGTGTTGATACGATGTGATAATGATAATAATGTGCACAAAAAGCACAATGCACTATATAACTTTTGCTACTACATATTATAACGAACATAACAGAAACATCGTATCACATTCGCCGCGGCACATTTTTTTTATGTAGACTTCGACTTAGACTTCATGCAACTTACTCAATTTTCGTGTACACGATTATTACTGCAAACAAAACACTTTGAACGAACGAATGAACGACACAGGAAGATCTTGGTACAAGGTTAATCTATAAAAAAATACGAATTTGGCATACCATATGTATGTGCCATGTTTTAAACCTACTCACGTAATAGACATGTAGGTGGTTTGGCTCATGAGAGCTGAGGAGAGGAGTCCCCTGAAAATGTATGTTTTTTTCCGTTTAGTTAAAAATTAGTATTTTTGGTAAGCAATCATCTCCATCATCATTATTATTCATTCGTACGTACGTATGTGTGTATGCTTACCACAAAACCACCACCATACAGAAAAAAACTAAAAACCCACTATATATTGCCCTACCATTTTGCATAGACGATTATCTTTAATGTGTACACTGTACAGCAGAATTATTTAAAAGGGACAAAAAGCAATCCATTGAATTTATTCTATTGTTTCAAATACTTTGTTGCTCGATTCTACGAATGAGACTCTCTCTATTAGCATACTTGATGATACGATGATAAATGATGATGAACTTATCCTTATAATATTATTCACTCCATGATGCAAATTCCAAATCTAAATGCATCTAATCTATTCAAGTAAGCATTTTTGGATATGGTCAGTTGTACAATTTTTTTCTGTCCATCAATATGCATGTACATATAAGGAATACCTACCTAATTAAAAATGCAGAAAGTTATTACTACGCATAACCATCATGCCAAATGAAACGAAAGGATTTAGAAATAACTTACTCGTTCACACACAAAGAACCAAAACAACACGCTGCAGCGCAACAACGGAGTCACACACAGAAACAGCAGAAGGTTAGTAGTGCACTGCACTATAAGAGTACACGATGTGCAGACACATTATTTATCCAAATCAACTATAGCTTCCATAAAAAAATGCAAAGTTCACCAAACTAAACGAGCAATATTAACTTCACTAACTCTTCGCTGACTAATAGGCTGACTGAGCAAAAGTTAAGTAAGTTATTTTATTTTATGAGAGTGGCAAATACACAGCCAGCAGTAGTGGCAATAACTCTCTCAGCAGTTCGGCAAACTACTTTTTAACGCGAATAGAAATATTACTGACGAAGCGATTGCATTCATACAGTTTCATTCCAAAGAAAAAATAAATGTTCGAAGTTCACAAATTATAAGGAATGATGTGATGTGGTTTATCAAGTGACCTATATAAAAGTATTTAATACTTAAAACATACGTGACAAATAATATAGGTTTATATGGAAAAGGATCATAAAAATCACTGCCATCAGAATTGAGAATAGGTTTTTCCAATTCCGACAAAAAACATTAAGTAAAAAAGCCAGAACAAACCCTAACAATACGTTTATGTGTGAATGTATATACGCGGACATTTATAATTTTTTATGCATACGTTTTACGTATTTTTCATCAATAAGTCATCATACGATATCATCCAATATTCAACTAAACCAAACCAGTAATAAGAAAAAATACACCTAGAGCATTCCCTGGCCTGTCCTACGACAGACTATATTAACGCTGAAATATATTTATGAACAGATTTATGCATTCATTTTTGTTTCTTCTCCTTTCAAGCCAAATAGACACTCCTCTTGTCCCTAAACGACTAGACTACATAGTGTATACTCTAGTAGTCACATGTAATGCTAACAGCAACACCACCAACAACCACTACAACGCAACAACCACGTTGTCGTTCGTTGTTGTCCCAAAACCGCTTCTTGCTAACGTTGCATTTTTCCTTTTTTTCAATCAGTTACTTTTGTAATAATAACCCAAGTCAAGGAATCATCCTCGTCGTCATCATCATCATCATCAACAACAACTACACAATCCTTCACTTTGAACTGATTTGCTCTTCACTCTTGCCTTTGCCTTAAAGACAATTACGCGACCATACCTTGCCCCTTACCTACTAAACTACACACACAACAAGCAAACCAACAACTAGAATTTCTTATTTGTAATTGTACTCAACAATAACAAGTTTCAACTAGCAATAATATATTTACAACTACTGAATACATCCTCGAATATGCCTAGTTGATTTGATACTTTTTTGCATTTGCACCATTTCCCATGAATGATGATGACTGTGTGACGTACGTGACGTGGTGGTATGCAATGTGATAATGATAGTACGAAGTATGAGCCACAAGTGCAAAATGCTAGAAGCACTTCGACTTGAAAATTCCATCTTATTTTGTATTTTACCTTTTATTATAATAATCACACATTCTCTCTCTCTCGCCCTCTTTCTTTTCTGTGTATATTCTCAATAAAAAGTCATAAAACGTCCATCATTACTGATTGTTTAGAAGAAAAGGAGACTTGCTTGCCAATCAACCAGGCAGGCAAATTTCTTATGGGTACTTCTGATTTTTATACCTTCCATTCCATCTAGTCAAGACAATACATGAAATTATGAGGAGGCAATCGGTGGTAACCCTATATTTTGTTAGAAAAAAATCTAAAGAATCATTTAGCTCTTGTATTAAAATGTTCTGTCAGTTTGACTTTGACTCAACGCAACGGGAAAATACTAAACAGCAAAACAACCACCAACATTTTCAATGTATATCTGTCTGTGTGCACATTTTTCATTATTTCATGCGTCGCATGTTAAAGAAAACGCCAAAGAAAAAAGTCTGTACAGCTTCCACTCAATTTTCTATGCACACACGCATCAGCAAAATAACAATTATAATTGCGATTTACCATATTACCATAATCATCCCATCATATAACACATAAAACACTTAAAATATCTACCTAGACGAAAAAAATAAAGTTTACCAAAAACAAAGCAATCTTTAAATATTTTTTTAAAACCATTAATAAAAAGTAAAATAGCCTGTATTCTTGTAATTTTTTTTAGTAGATTTAAAGATATTTAGCGCGGCTTGTGTTTGTTAAGAAGAGAAACCACTGCTGCAACTAATAATTTAAATTTACATATACATTTGATACAAACAACATAGAATCTTGAAATCCTCCTTCTTTCAAAAAAGTATTCCTCTTTGCAGCTATTCTCTCCTCCTATCGTAATCAGTATTATCAACATCATTCATGACACAATAAAAGTAAAAAAGTGCATTATATTTTAATGTGTCTGTAGATGAACACTTTACATGCAGGCATGCATGCTTGCACATTATAATATTATGGCTTCTCTGTGTACTATTTGTGTACTGTTTTGTGAAAAAATAACGATTATGATATACTTAACCACATCATCATATCATATCGTATAAATAATATTTTACATTTTAGTAGACAAAACCTGTACTGCCTCTCTCGCAAACCAAACAAACCAGCTTGGGCTTTTTACACTTTACTTACTTTACTGACTTGACTTCGACTTGCTCTTGTGCCTTTATGATGATAGTAACCTTGTCTGACTGGTAACTCCACATAATTTTTATCATCATCAACATTTTTTTTTTCATTTTTTTGCATGCTACTACTCTATTTACCTAGATTGGATTTACACAGGCAAAAGATATGAATATACATATGAACGTATGCATTTTTCGATATGACTAATATAGGTAGGCATGTAGAAAACTGACATGTCTTAAAATCTCTTGAAGAAAGAAGATTTGAGAGAACATCAGATCAAATCCCTCTTGTATTGCACGATCATCAGTAGCTAAAGAGCAGAACAGAAATCGTGCAGGCACCATGAAGTATAAAACATTTTTTTACAAGTTTTTTTTATATTAAATTTTCTGTATGCTGTCTGCCAATGATAGCAGAAAAATGCATCAAATCGATTTTGTAGGTGCCTTGTTACAAAAAAGTTGTAAAATAAATATGACTACATGTTGATATGAAATAAAATGATGAATTCAAAAAATTCCAAAATATCTTTTATAAATCTCTTGATTTAATTTTTTTCTAATATTGCTGTTGAGCAGAGAAGAAAACTGGTATAAATTGTTGATTACTTTTATACATTGCACTATGTGCATTGTTGTGTGCACTGTACTATTGTACAACCTCAAGGGACGTTACAAGTTACAATGAATGTGTTATGGCATGAATGATAATGAATGAAAGATGGATTATTAGATTATTTGATGAACATCACATCATCATAATCATAATAGCAAAATAATATTACAATTTAGTCAGGCCAGGCTCAAAAAAAGAGTGAAGCCGCTTTCTCATAATATGTAATGTGGGTAATAAAATAGAAAATAATAGTAATATGGTAAAAAAATCAAATAATGGCAGGATGAGGCATAGCATGCGCTTATCTAAGTACGTATTTGTATTTGAATCAAAATGTGTTACCAATACATACATTAAAAGTGTTACAATAGGTAATATATTGGATTGGAACCAAAAAGTTGTAACATAAATGAAGTGTGCAATTTTATGCAAAAAAAAGTTTGGCTTGAAGAAAAGAAGATGGGAGTAGGTACAGAGGAAACGTATTGTTGTGGCGTATTGGTGTCTGTGACTGTGAGAAGTAAAATGAAGCTAACCTAGCTAGCGGATTTGCTGTGCGAAGAATGGATCTAGACCGGAAATGCAGTGGCTGAGCTGCGGGGGTGTTTGTATAATTACCATGTATAAATACACGTCTATAAATCAATTCATGCGATACGTCCGTATTATCACAAGTGTAAGCTAAAGACAGATAAATTGAATGAATATTAAATCGATGGGATGGGAATCAGTCGCATTACATTTGAATATTTCATTAAAATTCAAATACTGACTTGACTGTAAGATTGATAAATAAACAAAGTGTCTCAGCTTCAACTTTCAAGTGATGGCTTTGTTGATAATAATTATCAAAACAAGTATGTTATGTTGTCAATTCTAAATTCAAGGTTCATTTAATTGGAAAAACATCCGCATGATTTACATGACAAAAGCCTATAATAACTTTATGGTACGGTTGGCTAAGAATACTGTACATTTTTGAATACATTATACTTACTCAGCTTTCATGAAGCGCCCGATCTTTGTATAATGCTGCTTCACCGACAAAAATATAAATTAGCGATTAGTTTTACACGATATCCAAATCTGAGCTAACAAAATGACTTGTCGTCTTTTTTCTTCCGAAACAACCAGGTATAAAATGAACAGGTACTACAAGGTTTGCTGTTTCATTCTTTTCCTCCTCTGATTCTAATTGATTCACAATAGCACAAATCCAAAAATAGAGCACGCTTCTTTATCCTCGGCATCATTCCAACGAATTTTCATTCCACTTGATTTTGATCCTTTTTAGGAACACAAGCACAACAAAATGTATTGTTTCCACATCTAATCAAAAAGAGTGAACAACATAACATTTCATAGCACCACGCACCAACACTCAACTCAAAAAATGGAAAAGACCTCTGGCTTATCTTTTTTAAAAGCTTCTTTTATCTTTGAGTATCTTATCTCTCCATTTTAATTATATTATTTCCCACAAAATGCAAACAAACTTGTTTCACCTTTTCCCCTGGAAAACGCACCAGACAAGGGGATATACATCAGAACATAATTTTAGTGTGATTATGATAAGCCGTTCCTTTTCCACGTTCGCAACGTTGCAATGCAGTGTGATCGAACTTAAAGTAAACAATCAGAGAAATCACTTATCAGGATGATGATCCATCTCCGTCACCACATTATATAAACAAAATCATCATATTCTCATTTGACTTGCATAGCCATATGCACACAAATAACACAACTTTGTTAGCACACGAGGATGTTATGAAATCCTGGGTTTTTACCGACGAACCGACCAACCACTCTGAAGCTATATATTACGTTCACTTTGCCAAACACAGTGTATCGTGACAAATATCCCAGTCAAGTCACAACTTTGATACTATGACTTTTGACTGATGTGTGTGACTATGTCCCTGAACCATTCACTCTAGCTATTGGACTGTGTATTATGCAGGGACAAAAATCAGCAGTATCGATATCCTTCGCTCTCTGCTTGTCTTAATTTTTTCAACCCTTTACTTCTCTCATCATCTCACCTTCCTTTTTTTCTTACATCAACAAGCAAGCCAGGACAAGAGACACTGTAAAAGAGACAACAATGCTACATGCAAAACAAAAGAAAAAGCAGCAGCAGAGTTCTATGTCTCTTTTCTTTACTGTACTTGTGTACACTGTGCCGTCGGAAGAGAAGAACCCGAAATCAGCATTAACCTTAGTAAAGGTTGCAGAGAGACTGACCAACCTAATAACCTAGAATCTGCACACACAACATCAGCAGCAAAAGCTAGAGCAGCAGCATCACATAATCATATCTTGCTCTCACATCGTTTACCAATTCACCATACCAGCAATAGTAGTACCATCACCACCACCATCACATCGTGTCGGTCTATCTACCACCACCGAAATGCATACACTTCACATAATAATATATATAAAATGTACATTTTTCCAACCAACTTGGCAATCTTTTCACATATTTATAACAATATAATACCTTTAGTTTAGTAAAACAGGCTAGTGTTCTCTGAGTACTCCTACTACTGCTACTAAAAGTGGTGAAGTGAGTTTAGAACAGCAAACGCAGCATCAGCAAGAGCGAGAAAAAAAAAGCATTTTGCTGCTGCATATTATTATATAGAAAAAAGCAATGCAAAAGGCTGTATCAATTCACATAGAGCTCAGTAGCAGACAGTTCTTCCCCCCTGCGATCTTCTAAAAGTGAACCCATCCACCATTCCACCAACCCATTCTTCTGTGATGAAAACAGCCGCTTTATGTGATGTGCAAGTTGAGTTGAGTGTTCTGTGCTGCTGATGTCAAGTCAAATATATTTAAGCAGACTATATACACTCGGTTTTGTTTTTTCTTCTCTAAATGCATATCACGTAAGAGTCTGTCTGCACTATAGCATAACCATTTTCTAAAAGGCTTAAATAGAAAGGGTTATGATTATATTGAAACGTGTGTATATTCGATACAATTCTCAATCCGCCTTATAAATATATCCCACTCCTACTCTTGTTGTAAAAGAGTTTCGCTCGTGAGCGAGTCGTGAGCAGTGAGAAGCAGAAAAAAATAACGTTCTTTGATATTTGAACAAATACAATATACCCAAATCCAATCGCCACACCACCATTACCTTTACCTACCATTCTATCAAATATGCTCACTTAATATGCATGCATTCATTCAACACCAAACACTCTCACTCTTGCCAGTTTGTATACTGCAAAAGCAAAATAATCATCATTCTCACCCACAAAATATATTTTAGGGACATATTCATATAGGATGCATGTACTTGCCATTAAAAGTCTTATAAATTACGTACCAATCATTATCAATACATATATGCCCCAGCAAAGTATACTTCAAATAATATAACAATACCCTTTTGTGTTTTAACAATCCTTTAGTGCACTTGCTCGTAAAATAAATACATACGTATGCTCAGCTCATGATTGAGCTTCATTTCTTTGCCACTGCATACCTATCAACAAAAGAAAGATTTCCCCTTTTCTTTTATTTTCTGTTCTTACTTTATTTCTTAGGAACACAGCTTATACATGATGATTATCTAAAACATTTCATGACTATGCCTTCGAGCAATTTTTCTTTGGGCAAATTACATTGTTGCTCACTCAGTCCACAAAATTATTATTGCGATTGTACATTATAAATGACGTCGCAAGAGACAAGAGAGGGGATGAGGATGCAAGGTTGTGGAAACAATGTATCGCTTCGTAATGCCAATGCAAGCCTACTTATTATAAATTCTGGGCTTTAATTTATATACAAAGTTGATAGTAACAAGACAAATAATATACACTCAACATTTCATGCGATTTCATACCAATTTTCTTCTACCATTGCGTTACATTATTTCAAGTTAACTAAACCAAAAACCAAACCACATAAACTTGTTCACAATTCAATGTTGAGCTGTGGTTCTTGTCTTTTGATACTTTTTGGCGTGTTTCATAGTTTCATACTTTACACACAAAAACAACCGCAACAGAATCCTTGTAAAGTAAATAGGTATTTGTGAGAGATGTAAAACTTACATGAATAAAAAATTCCGAGAGAGTAAGTATCGAGTAGTGAGCGGGCACTCAAGAAGGCTTAAAAGATTTGTCATTCTTCGCCTCTAAAAACGTTCGATTTAATTTAAACGTTGATGTCGAAGAAAATCTAATGATATAATGACTATGAAACACGAAAATCTTTCTTTCTATTTCTTGCATTAAAAAGTGATGGTTTTAAACATATATAAGGTATCTTATGAAGGTATACATATATGCATGTACCATGTACATACGTTCAACATTATTACGTAGACAGAAGTGGCTAGGTAAACATTCACAATCAGACAGGTTGGATAAAAGGAATTTGGAAGAGAGAGAGAGAGATATTGATGATGATGAGGGAAGCTTCGGGGCCTTGACAAGTTCGTGTAACGATGATGATGATGGTGGTAAGAGATTACGAAGAAAGCTTTAAACGTGTCAGTGCTGTATTTTTAATACATACACCATTCAAGTAAAATAGTAAAAGTCCTACGTAAATATGTATACTGTTAAAATCTTTTTCATTTTGTTCAGGATGATGATCGCCTCACTATTTATTTATTCCTTTTAAATGGGAAGAGCCCAACACAAACAACTGAAGAGTGAAGTGAGGGATTATACAACACAAAATCGACGACGACACGACCAAGGCACGACTTCAGTCAGACGACAAACAAAGACCAAAATTGTACATGTACATCATCAAAATTCACACGTCATACGTTACCTTGCTCATAAATGTTAACGATGACGATGATAGAAATGGAAGATGTTCTTTGGATGATAGAAGGGAAATGCATTACATATTGTATCGTGATCATCATCATCAACGTTTAAAGTGCATGTCTGCCTGAAGTGCTTTGATTTGATTTGGTACAGGTTGGTATACAAAGTGGAACTGATTCTAATTGTATGAGAGTATGAGAGGGATAATTTAAATGGAATGGGACCGTTAAAAGCCAGGCCGTGACAAAAGCTTTCTTTAAAACAGCAAGTTTTTCATTATACGTCAATTTATTATCGATTAACCCACCAGACATTTAATATCTTTCAATATTTCATTCTTAGACAGTCAGACCCTCCTTCTACCTCCCACACATCTTCCGTCTTAGCTCAAAGCATTAGAACTCCGTGAAAATTCATTTCATTATTACTAATTTATTATTAAAGTAAAATAAACGGTCAAAATATTGTAGTCCATCACATAATTTTAGAATTGAACTTGCGTGGGTTTAGTTTCCAGTTGAACCGCAAAGGTTATACTTAAACAATCGGGTGGGCAATAGACAGAGGCACTAGACACTCGTCTATTTATCCGGGTGACATGGTGGTTAGGTAAAAGTGATAATGATGGGTGGTAATGGTAAAAATGGCACACCTAAACCCAAAATTCAGCCAAGTCCTTGGCTTGTACATGCTACAAATAATGTGTTTAATTAAATTAATAGCAATTTAGATATTTGTAATCGTGCATCGTTCATTTTCCAAGTCACTCATGTAGTAAAATCCAATACTTGTGTAAACCGCACACACATAGTTAACCACAAACCAAACCCAACTTGTCCTCGTGTGCTATATGGAGAGACAGAGACAGTGAGTGTTTGATACCTACATAGTTTGTTCTTCAAAATAAATTATGCATGGATATTTACAATTTTTCGGCAAGGTCAATATCCACTACCAAATCAGCATACTACAGTAAATCGTCTCATCGATAATTTAAGCCGTCGAAAGCAAACCCTTTTAAACACGTTCAACCTTTTTATCGTCAACGTGTAATACGTTATACGTTACTATTAATGACATAGATTGTCCATGAATTATTGGGAAAGGAAACACATTCCAATTATTTATTCTACACGGTATCAAAAGCTTAAAGGTGGAATGCTTACTGCTGTTGTACGTCCTTGGATATAGTCAAATTTCATATGACATTTTAAAACAATTGTTTAAATGGCTTACAGGGCAGGGTTTATTTTCCCCCAGGCTTATACGTGCATACAAATTACTATAAATACAAAGAAAGTATTGAAATATGTTAGAAATATGAAACAGATACGATTTCGTTGTTGCGCTTCCAAAAACAAATTTAAAATGACAACATAATAATTTATGAACGTATGTTTTATTGCATTTCCAAAGCTCTAGACATATGCTTGTTATTATAAAATATATCTTTGATCCAAGCGTAAATTGTCAACATGAAAAACAATCTGACTTCAATTCAAACACGTGTGTGTAAGTTTACACGTAGTGAAAACAAATCTCTTGCAAGGAAAATGTCTTGTCTTTATAACACTTCTTTTTATCTAGATTAGTTTGTATTGAGATTGAACCATTATTCCAGGTGACTGACTACAAGATGACCTTGGACCCCATTCGCTACTCTTACTCCGGAACCGACCTCATTTTCAGTTTCAATGTAGGAAGTTATTCGACAGACCAATTTGAATGAGGAAAGATATTAAAAGACATCCTGAAATCGCTTCGTTTTTTACTAGTAGCATTTCCATAAAGTAGCTTACACTACGTAAAATGCAGTACAGACTGTCGTCGAAGTGTCGAGCAAGAGCCGACCTTCTTCTATTATCAGCAGAGTTTAGGTGAGTGATGCAAAAAGCACCTGCTACACAAAATGTGGTGATGATCGTACTAAATGGAACCTCTTTCTTTCCACTTTTATAAAGCAACATAGCGGACAGCAGTATTAAATAACTTTTGCATTGCATTGCTTCATACATCCATATTGTTGCTGTTCCTAGTTCTTATGATCCGTTTTTTCTCTATCTAATGACACTACTGCAACGTATCGTGTACTATTTCTATGAAATATGAGCTCATCTTTGAGAGAAATAGCAAAGCGCAAACTAACCCGAAACGAAACTAGAACCAGATCAACTTCATCGTCATCACGATGATCATAAATAACAACAACACAAGCACAAGAGCATGTCAGGCATTTCAGTTTTTAACGATGTTCCGCAATTGCAGCAATGGCAGGTTATAAACATCTACTTGCACATACGGTCGGGTCGGTCGACGTTCGTTGCCTGACTTGACTTGACCGCTTTTGTGTTTTTTGGAACTGTATTATGAGTATGAAGAACACTTTGTGTGTGCACATATCCACATAAAAATAAAAGTTCTACTACTGCGATTTAACTGTTCCATTTGAGTTTGAGACCAGGAGATATATGGTAACGTTTTTCTCTATCGCCTCTTGTCTCCGTTCCACGAACGAACCGCACCGATTCTCTGCTACTCTTTTTCCCATTTCCAAAACAAACTCAACGTGAAAATGGTTCTGCTGTCCTGACCTACTTAACCAAAACCCAGCAAAGTTACCCAAATATAATACTGCTGTTAGTACAACACGCTTCATATATCTGATTCTGTTATATTTACATTGAAAATGCACACACATATGGATGAATATGATGCATAATAATATGTGCATAAAAGCATGCATACATGCATGTACGTACATTCATGTGTTATACCGTATTACACCATCATCTAAAACTCGAACTCACGGGATCAATAATCCACCAAAAAATGTCTCGGCAAGTAAGTAGGAGAACGAATTGTAAAAGTAGGACAAGGATTTTTCCCCGCAGACCCTCCCATCACCAACACCAAACACACCATTTCAACTCACAACTCACTACTACTCAAGGCCTAGATTCAATAACAAAAAGGCACTTCACCATGATGAGGAGGAGGAGAAGAGGAATGAGGATGATGCTGATCAACATCAAAACATTAACATGTACATTTTCGGTACATACATATTTCTACTATTCCAAGCATCCCAACTTCTTGTCATGATGACATCCCTATAAAAAATCCAGGGAAGGATTCTCTCTTCCACTTAGATCTATCTTAGATCACTTATAACAGATATGATGCAATATCTCTCTTGTGACTTAGTTCAGAAAAAAGAAAAAAACCGTTGCCCTACTATTTTTCCTACCTTCTTCCCACCGAAAACCCAGAGTTCCATTTTTAAATAGGTCAACATCCTGCCTTGTGCTTAGTTCTTTGCTGTTGGCTGCGGCTGGAAATAGAATGTATGAGATGTGATGTAGGATAGGATGCAACTTTCCATAGAAGTACCACCATCACCACCACCACTAAACATAACTTCACTTGACTCATTCAATGCTATTGTATCACAACAGTTATATCAGAATGAAAGAAAGCAGTACAGCGAGCAGCAGAACTTTTTTTCCAAACATCATCATCCCAGCGTCCTTCCTTATGACTTGACTACATAATGCATGTAACGACCGTACAAGGCAACAGCAGACGACGACGGCATAATTCTGTGGCATTCATCCTTCTTCTCTTCCTATCTTTATCATATTGCTGTATGTATTATATCTTCTATTTGTATTAGTATTAGTTAGTATACATAGTAAGGGCGGCGGCGGAGGAGGACGTACTTGAGTGCTCATGACATTTAAAAAGCATTTTTACCCCATTGTATTTTCGGCATTGCTGTATGATAATAATATTACATATCGTGTTTTGTGAGGACTACTCTCTAGCACACACAAACGAGTAATAAGCTTTCAGTTAAGTCACGTTTCATAAGGTTTATGTTATGGGTGTAGAATTTGGCCTAAATGGCCAACGATGGGCTAAAAAGCAAATTGGGGAAAAGTGGGCATGAACACAATACAACAAAAACTTACTTTTAACCTTTTCCCGTATCTACCGACCCTGCCATCATCATATCTCAGCAAAAACTAATGTTAAGCACATTTCATTCCAATTTACTAACTATATTTATACATGGGATTATAAAAGGATTTTACCCTTCTTAGAAAACTCCCTAAAGAAAAAAGCCTTTTGTACTTCCCCTCATTCCAGCTAAAAAAAGGGACGAGATGAATAGTGCGACAAAAAAACACGAACTGCCTTGACTGGCCTTTTTTATTATTATGGTTTTTGTTTGGTGAACAAGTGAATATTAAAAAGAAAAGAATGCTATGTTATTACCACATGGATGGTGTGGGGAGACAGGTATATTATTTTTAAATGCCATTTTACCTTCGTTTCGGTCAAGTGAAAAACATAAACATACTCAATAAAAGTCTATTAACATTTTGAGTCAAGGTAGGCACAGTTTAAACATGAAATGCTATTGTATAATTTACATATATTGTATGTAAATTCGGTCCTATATGAATTGAAAACTGAATTAAACGTGATTAAATCACCACAGAGTAGACACGCATATTATTTTGTTGCATGAATGGAATGGAATTGTAGGTCCATCGGCCTAATAAAAAAATAAAAAAGCACCTGTCCATTTTGCACGGACATGTACATCCATCTCACCAGCCAAACAAACCAAGCGAATTTAATTTAATAATGCGAGGCTTAGTCAAGGTATTTCAATTTTTCCATTATTACATTTTACGTAGTTCAACAAACCGTCCAGAAATAATTGACGGTATAGAATGAGTTGTAAGAGAGTAAGACATGTACATTACTATTTTATAATTTAGTTAATCTTTGCTCTCGGCATTTTCAAGCACGATAAATTTCGAAGAATACTAAAAATGAGGGCAAAATATACATGTTTTCATTCTATAGTCTATGGCTAATACTAACAGTTCCCACCATGATTCTCGCGTGAGCTTTACTTTGGGAAGGCGCATACACGGAATACACCTTCAATGTCTGAGTGTGCTTACATGAGTGTGGTTTTTATAATGCCGGAACGGGATGATGAAACCGGAAGAAACTACTCAATTCCTCCAGGCTCACAGCCGTAATGGCCCAAGGGAAAGCACAAACAACTAGTAGTACAAACAAGTAGAAAATCAGTGTAGAAATAGTATTACATTTGGACAAAGACTGTGAATGTTGTGTGAACAAAGGATTGACTTTTGGCATTTCACATGCTCTATATGTAAAAATATGTACGGCCTTGGTAAAATATCAAACAACGAACGGTACATTCTCCTCTACCGGGTTGTTCCATTTATCTAAGCTGTATAAAGAACTGATATTTAAGCTTGCAGCGGAAAAAGACAGGACAAGGATTTTTTAGAATGTCATTAAATGTTAGTCGTAGTCGTAGTGGTTCCTTATACTTTTCCTGTTCATTCACTATGCATTTTGGTGCTTGTTAATTAGAAATGGAAAGTAACTTGATGTTGCGCAAAGAATGACACGAAAAAAACATGTCTAAAAATCAGCCACCAGCACATATAACATGTAATATAGGTTGTCGGACAGACATGCACAGCCTTGATTTTCACAAGGGGAAAAACTTCCATGTAATTGTAGCTTTTTAATCACATTTGTTCGTTTAATTATTGTTTTTCAAAGGAAATACAAAATTCCAAATGGAAGGAAATGTGGAATGAATTGCGATTGGAAGAGCATTTTCTCCACGATTGTCAACTGTAATGCGCACATATACTAATCCTTCATTTTACTGCACAGACATGCACAAGTTTTACGAGCTGTGCATGGCGCATTGCAACAAAAAAAAATCAGCAAACTTTCTCCAGTAAGGTCATTAGTTTCCCTGTTGGGTAAACGTTGTTTATAAACCTTCGTTTAGAAATTCAATGCATTAAGAGTAATTATACGTCATCGTAATTGAAATGGAAGAATGGCAAAGCAGCTGGTAACTTTTTTGCAAATAGAATTCCAATCATTTTCCAATGGCATTTATGGCGTAACATATAACATACCACCTGCTTCTCAAGTAATAAAACCTTACTTTTATATTGGAATTATGAAATGGTAACAAAGTATCAAATATCCTATACAAACATTCCTTCGAAATAGAAAGCAAAAGTCGAACATGTACAGATTATTACATAATTAATGAACGAGATAAATGATTCCATTACTGAATATTATTTTCAGGGTGGCTGTAAACAAAGTAGTTCATTGGAATGTAACAAAATCGTTAGATAAAAGAAAAAGAATTCAGTTACCTATATCATAAAATGCATGATACAGTTTCATGATACGATAAATGACTTTTTATTCCGAAATATAAGAAGCCAAACAAAACCCAGGGAAGTTTTGCAATTAGAATTACAAACATGAAATCAAACCAAATACTGTTTTTCTCATTTTATACATAATTGATTTCCAACTTTCCCATGTAACCGTGATCAATCAATACAATTTCTTTTATGAGTAAATCGGAAGCACATAAACAAGCACGATGGTTTGGCAGTCAATACAATCGGTATTCATTCATTTTTTCGGGCTACCTACAACCTAGAATTAAAACCCTTTACCGAACAGGGCTCCATTTCCTTAACCTCACTACCATTTCCACTCCCGAGTATATGAATCGCTAAATCAGTGACATGTTTGCACTAACATTAAGGCGGTGGCGGTATATCAAAGAGAAAATCATTCATTTCTGCGAATCAACTATACTACCACTCATTCTGCATTGTACGACGAAAATTGAGGTCAAATTCCTAGCGAATTCCTTTTTTATCAAAACAATAATTCAATCGATGAGACTTTCCAAGTTCCGCCATCAATTCTCCTACGACTTGCCTCCACCACCATCACTACAACTGCTGCTGACTCATAAGAAATATGTTTTGGAGCCAGTGACTGGCTTTTGGCAGTTAAGGTCAAGCACTAAACTGGAAAAACTTTCTATGTTGGTGGTGGCGATCAATAACATTTATCGTAATAAGTGTGTACTTAAGAATATATAATATATACAATCCAAGCTTAAGTTTAAGTAACCGAAAGAATGTACAGTTCGCCATAATATGTAGTATTTAGTACTTCTATGTCATGACATATGAACATTTGCTATTTACAACCATATTTTTTCTCCTTTTTATTGCTTAAATGTTTATTACGTTGCACCAGATTACACAGAAATAAAAACTGAAAAAGCCACCTTAACAGTCCTCGTGATTAAATTGAATTACTATAACTATTACCTATACATATAAGAGAGTAGACTAGCCAACTATCAAAGTAGCAATCAAGTTGGCTGGAAATGGGAAAGGCAATGAAAGTGTGTATGTATAGCAGTATATCCAGTGTCTGTCCGCTTTGGCTGCCCGAGATATTTAGTATTCAAAGTAGGTATGGACTAGGTATTTTTATTATTAATTTTGTTTCTCTTGAGGTTTGAGGTAAATGACCCGTCAAAAAACAAGTGAGTCGTAAGTTAAGATAGATCCAAGATAGAAATAATAAATGAGACCGAATTCCTATGTATGTTCTTACAGCCACGTTATTTGTTAGATTGCCCATTTCGTATCACCTTATTTATTGAATATTTTCCCACACATGAGCTATAAATTAAAAAGCGTCATTCATGATGGAGAAATGGAACAGGTAAATAAGTGGATGGGGTTAATGTAATGAATGGCTATGTTATGCATATTAAACAACGAGAACATAAGGAAAATTTGCCAATTTTTACGCTGGAAAAGGAATGACCTTTTATAAACCATTCATGCTGGTAGTTTTATTACTATGCTCTAGTGTAATTTGCGAAACTTTCATCATAACTGAGAAATTTACGTGGGTAAAAGCGATGTCAGATGAAAATGAAAAAATGATAAATTATAAGTTCATATTGCCCAATTTGGTGTTCGTCACCTTAAAAACAAAAATGTTACTACAGAGTTAGTACAACACGCTACAACTTGAAACTAGTTTGGCCTCAGCTCAAGTTCAATTTTCCAGTCCAATTGGTGATCATATTGCGATATGTCTCAAAAATCGCCTTCAATTGAATACGAACGTTGGTCTCTTATTAAATTCAAATTACATTAAATTAGAAGCATCCCTCATTCACAGCGGGGAGTAGAGAAGAAGCATCAAGTCGTAAACGTAAAAGTTGAAAATATCCTTATTTGGAAGTTCTCCGAACCAATGACACTAATGACTACATTTTACAAATATGGAGTTCATGGAATTAAAGATCCAGGCACTTGGATCCCATCGTATTCATTTGCATTCATTCAGAAAAATAGTACTTGACACATCGTTAAAGCAAAAGAACACCGTTATAACCTTTAAAACAAAAATTTCTTCGTCTTCAATTTAACTGAAACCCGTCATGATTTCCAGCTAATTCTAAAAATAAAATTTGGTTCAAAAACAAAATTAATTGGCTCTCTATCGCCCATATCTTCAAAGCCAAAGCATAAAAACATTTTTATTTCCCAACCTACCTTGACTTTTTCATGAGTTGATGCATCCGGCTTCCTAATTATAGGCACAGACATATGTGCCTTACCTTCCGTATAAAGAAAAAGGAAACTGTATGTTTTATGTATATATGTATTATGAATATGGTGGAATTCGCTTTTCCATTTAGTTAACTTGTCACTCACAGTTTGACTTATCTTATTTCAGCTTGTTGTGCTTATGAGCACGATGTCTATGACGTGAGTAAAATACTATACGCGAAACAAATTTTATTATTTTTCTATCACCTTCACGTCACAATCAGTCAGTCTCAACAAACACGTATCACTTTCACTGGCTGAGAAAATATATCCTGTATTCAAACTAGGTAATTCATGGAGTACCGAAAGAAGGTCGGATGTCCGAATTGTCAGATAGAGCAAACTTAATTGACGTAATGACGCACGACGACACATGAGCTCGCTTACAGGTTAGCAGGGAAAGGAACAGGAAGGTTGGCTGAATGAAGAGATACCGGCAAATAGAATCATTAGTGTACTTCCTTCCTGTTCTCTTCGAATTAGTACTACTTTACTTTTTTTATCTCGTTTCATTGCCAAAGAAAACTCTCAAGGAAGAAGCGGACCACGCGATTTTTCTTACCGACAAGATAACTAAATATACCCAATTAGCCTAGAAATCCTAAGGTGAAGTCTTTCCTTGTAACGTTTGCAAACCGGAAATAGATGTAAGTTAACTTGATTTGCTCATTCAGTTAGAATACACTTGCAGGATGCATGGTCTATACTGTGCATATGCAAATGCATGTATTTTACTGTACAAGACGAGTACAAATTTGCATGGGATTAACAATGGATGCCCTTCTTGTTAAAGATGACTATGACACACTGCACTTGCCATTGTCGTATAAACAAGCACAACAAACAATACACAAATCAGCCCAGTCAGTCAGCTCAGCTCAAACAAAATTTGATTATCTTGTTTGTTTGTTACAAACTTGTACATTGAGCAGGCTACTCATTCATAGTCACTCGAAAAAATGATGACGTGAAGAAGAGAAGACAGCACCAAATTATGCTGAGCAATAATTGCTCTTCTCTCGTCGTGATGCAATGAGTGAACAAGCAGTGCTAAATTCAGTTGAAGATACAAACACAAACGAAGCACAACAACAATTGAAACGACAACAATAGATTTACATCTGTAAAAAAGGTATCTTTACGCTATTATTCAGCCAGTCAGTGCATTGCAAAGCAAAACAGCAGCAGTGTTTTGATGAGTCGAGAGAAAGTGAAATCTGCAAATGGAAACAAGAGGAATGCAATACAACAAACGATGAATATGGCAAGCTCTGCTGCCAAGTAAGTACCAAACAAAAACATTACATTACACAGTACACCAGTCCGCCTAACTGCTTAACAATAACAATCATTATCATTAATATTAACAAAAGTACATCTTTTTAGTGAGATGAAATATGCACATCGCGCAACTATCATTATGATGATCAGTGCGAGCGAAGTTGTTTCTGCTTTTTATGATGATGGTGAGCAGTGAGCATTGCGCATCAGTAAGAATATTTGAAATACTGTACTGACGACTGACGAGTATATTTTATTTTTTAAATATGACTACATGCATGGCTATCGGACGTGCAAATTTTAACGTCATATGTCAGGGATGTAGCTTGGAAACATCGCTTATGTTTGTTTGAATTTGCAATCGTTTAGGGTAGTCCTCCAGATTCAGGCATGCCTGTATTATTTTTTAGATGTCAATTCACATTTTGGCAAGTCACTTGTAAAAATAAAATCACTGACGATGAGTGATTTACGCGGAATCAGTGTGGCAAGCTACTAGTAAGAATTTTCATGTCCGTGTTCAAAGTGCTCATGCAAAAAAAGGTAAAATCGCGTCCTTTTTTAATATGCTGATGATTGGTATGCCAGATAGATCAGTTACCTAAATGCCAAAATAAGTACCTAGCCTGCTATATACACAAGGCAAAGGCAACATTCATAATCTAATCTTTTTGCAACAAAAATGATGATACTAGTATGAAGGTTTGCAATTTCTTTGCGCATTCTATTCTATATTCAATGCAACAAAACAAATTCTATGCCACCATACATCATACCACCACCACCGAGTAAGCAAGAAGTACTCATTTTTATTCTTCTTTTTTAGATGACGATATCATCTAGTATTTCAGGTTTCGTTTCATTCAGCAGAAGCAGCAGGGTAGTAAAGAGATACCATTAAATGCAGTTAAGCAGTTGCAGAGTACCTACAAATGAAATATAGTTAGTCAGTCAGTCAGTACACAGCAGTTCATCATATATTTATTTTATCATCGCAAATCAAACATATCTATTAACTATTAAAAACTCGGTATGTATTATGTATATCATTCAGTCAGATTTTTATATGCATGCGTGTTTGTTTTGTTGTACAACAACACAACCGCATTATGTCTAACGGTGACCTAATTTCCCCTTCCCCTACTCCCCTACAAGTTGAGACTATAGTACATCAATAGTACCTAAACGTTTTCTCAACAAGAAGAATATACACAAAAAGGTAGAAGAAAAAGTGCAATTTATATAGTTGCACGTAAAATAATAAAATAAAAAGGCAAACATATGCATTTGAAGAAGAGAATCATGTAATCTTATATCTTCCTTTCAACCGTTTCATGCACACAGTTTTCTTTAATTCAACTGATGAATGTGATATATAATATTTATTTTCTTTTCAGTTGCAGCAACAGACAATTTGGTTTAATTTATTGATTTTGTCATCTCTTTCGAGTTCATTCATAATATATATGTATAAGTACTTAGAATATGTATGTATTCTTAAAAAGATCATGTCATGATGTCATCATAATTGTCACAAAAGTAGTGTCAGTATCACACAATGTATAAACAAAGGAGACACGAGATGAAAGACGTATGAAGGAAGACACAATCGAACAAAACAAGACTTCATAACATAAACACGTCATGTCACTTCTGTACATGCACTTTGATCAAAGGCCAATTTTTTTTTGTATAAATAATGATATGACATGACGGGATCATTTTTTTCTGATGATGTAAAAATGTAAATAATGCATGAGTTGCGGTTACGGATGTTGGAATTGGAAACTTTGATGTCAACTTGGGTGGAGTGGAGTTTGCGTCAAGTTTAAAGGTAAACGTAACATAACGTGGCGCGTTTTTAAAAGTACCCAAAAAGTGCAAAACTGATTAGGTAACTGCTGACATTATGAGACTTGATTAACTGACTTTCGCTTTGACGAAAAGGGAATGTGACAAGTCACGTTGGAAGCTCAAGGCCATAAGAAACGTAATAGATGTAAAATTTTCCACGTAAAATTCTCAGAAATTTTGTTCGCCTACGAAAAATAAAAGGACGTTATCCTCCTGAACTCTGAACTGAAGTTACATAATATATATACAATTGTTTCGGAATAAGAGTGGGATACAGAAGTCTTGCGAATTCGTAACGGAACAGTCACTGAGGTCAAGTCAAAAATTGATATTATAATGGATGTGGATTCAACTTAAATGTAATGCAGAATGCGGGGAAATAACGACGTTTTACTTTGTATCGATTTCAGATTAAATTACTAGTTTCATATGAAATGAACCAAAAAAATTGTAGACAAATTACACTATTAAATAGTAGACAATTAAATTACTTCGACACATTACATACAACCGCTGGCTTACCATGAAAAAAATTCATGAAATCTTTTATAGTTAGACTTAGACCTGTCGTGTCATTGTTATAAATATAGTAAAGCAAAGTGTAGTTTGCTGATTAAAGTGATAATTACCTTTTGGTTGCACACGACGGAATTTTTATAAATCTACAGGCACTCGAAACACTAAAATGGAACGAAATGCACGCAGCGCACCCTGAAGGAAACGAAAGAATCCGACGAAGTTGACTTCTGACCTTCAAAAATCGGTAATGCTATCAACCTCTCCGTTGTCGTTCGTTCGAATTAGATATCTGGACTGGACAATCCAACAGACACCTATTTGGAAAAAGGAAAGTTACAACAAAGAAATTAACCCAAGTTTTAAAGTAAGAATTAATCATGTCATGAATCTGATGAATCATAAAATAGTACAAAAATTCGGATTTCACCGTAGATTAATTTTTTAAACATTACAATTTTTTATTTTTTTATTTTGAATAGGTTGTTTTGCTAACCTTGCTTAATTATTCCAGTCGAAAAGTTAATTCTCATTGACTGATCAATGGCCAGGAAGAAGACTGGCTGGATACCAAAATACAACACTTCCAGTTCATCAACCTCGGCCTCCAACAATCATTCGTGAACACTTAAATTATTATTTAACAATTATTTCAGCAGTCAAGGCTGAACAATTGACGTTTCACTGTTCAAATGAACCACTTATCAAATTAATAGCTCGAAAACAAACTAAACAATCCAAAATCACTGTCAATTTAGCACTAAAAATCAATGCACCAGTTGTACAAACGAAGACACAAGACACAATCGGATTCCATGCATGAAAGTATTGTTGGGAGAAATTGACAGTTGCTCAGTGCAATGAACCGCTAAAGAAAACACCACCAAAATCCACTGAAAATCGAAAAACGAACCGGATGTTCGTAGTCTGCCTTTTGAAGTGAGTATGTGACGCTAAGTTATGACACTGTCAAGTCTGGTCCAAGCGTTTGCATGAATTGTTACGGCATGACCTTTACATCATCAGTCAGACAACACTGAACAAAGTATTTTGTAGCTTTTAGTT
Organism: Entomobrya cf. arborea Gr-Col-00668; assembly: GCA_034699025.1. Lineage (NCBI taxonomy): Eukaryota > Metazoa > Arthropoda > Collembola > Entomobryomorpha > Entomobryidae > Entomobrya > Entomobrya cf. arborea Gr-Col-00668. The sequence goes on from JAQIWN010000285.1 coordinate 27,903, forward strand.
AATTACAATTACAACCTGGTAATTTTTACACTAATTGAATTATGTGTATTATTTTTTAATACAAAGTACAAAAATGTAAGAATGAAAAAATGAAAAATGAGTTACATCAGTAATCGGTATTCTTGAAACTGTTATCTCACTAGTTTGAATTGAAATTTGTGGTTTCCTCACTATTTTTTACAATTTAATTTTTTTTACAGGCAACAAAGGTTTTTTTAACGATTTGAATTTAATAGAATAATAATTATCGATTTGTAAAGTTATAAAATTATTTTTTACAGAGATTTTTACACAGGTACTATATTTATTACTTATTGTTAAATTTATTTTTTCGGTAAGACTAGGAATTTACAACAATAGGTAAGAAGACAAGGTTTATCTTTTTTACTTTCTTTACACAGGTAGGCAGACATGAGGCAATAATGCTCTAAACAATTTAATAGGGAGTTTATAATTTCTAAATTTAATCAAAGTAAACATCAACTTCGTTGTATACTTCTCCGACCAGTCATTTCCTTTTCCTCCTTCGACACAACTTTAAATCCTTCCTTTTAGAGATTCCTTCAAAGTACTTTTGTTACAAGTGTTGAAATTTCCTTCTGCTATTTCCTTTGTACATAGAAAGCATTCTTAAATATTATTTTAAAATTAACCCTTTAATTTCATTAACATAGTTATAGTTTGAAAGGGAACCTGCTGAAGGTGACAATAATGTTCCCGTTTTTATAGCATTCATATTTCTTTTTAACACAAAATTAATTTTTCAAAAGATTGCCTATTATTTATCTACAAATTTTATTGCAAAGTAATTTAATAAGTCACTGATTGCATATTGAGTTGAATTGATTGATTTTTTTGTACGCTGGGCTATTGCGTGTTCATTTTTATGTTGTACATGAACAAGTGATTCTGGTGAAAGTGATCACAGCATTTTAGCAAAGTTAGCTAAAAGTCCTTAAAATTTTCATGGAGCAATCATCTATCCTTATATTATTTTTTGTATATAGCTTAAACAGTAGAGCAAAATTCGCTGGACAATCTATAATAATCCACACTATTATCGGCTACTTTTACATCAAGCTTATTATTTATATTATCCATAGCCATGATAATAATTTAACACTACTACCATTTTTGTATATATTTTAGTCTTTAATCTTGTTATAAGGCAATAACAATGATGAAACACAACAGTTTTTATGCATGGCAGTTGCACTTTCGCTAACTTGATTACAACAAAAAAAATATATATTATACAACTTATGTAACTTAATTGAGAGAACTAACTACACTACAACAATATCTTTTACGTTAAGACTGTAGAGAGATGATCAAGGTGGTTTGGTGTTGCGCACAAATAAACACACACGCGTTTTGTTGAATTGTATTGGAGATTTGATTGACTTGATTACTTTTACTTATTAAGAAGAGGATTAGGATTATTAGCACTTGATTCAGAACCAGAATTTATCATTGGGAATGATGGAAGCATGATGACGGGTATATTTTTGCATTTACACATGCTAATCAAAACAAATAATTATCAGTACTTTTACTATCCACCAAATGTAACGTTCTCCATAAGATAAGTACTATATATACATAATATGTATGTTACTAATCTAATTTTGATTGGGATGAATTATAATAATATAATATAATAAAAAACAACAAGAACAAGGCAAATGGCAATAACTCCCAGTGTCCCAATGCAATGATCTCTCAGTCCAGCGAAAAAAAAAACTATTAAAGTATGTAGAGTTGTTTGGTGGTTGCTGGACGAGAGGAGTTCTTAGCTTTGCTGTGAATTTGCTTATCCAAAACGGATCTCGTATTCTTGATTACGATATTAAAATATATATTATTTTGTGCAAAGTGATCGTGTGTGTGTGCAGAGTGTGTATAACTATTTTTTCGCCTAGAGGCTTTTCCTTTATTTTTATATTGGATTGTATGTGTGATGTTGGATGTGTGTGGTGTGTAGGTAGGTATTTTTTATAGCTTTAAACAAAACTGCTTCTTCTTGAGCATTTAAAAAAATATAAGTCAGGCAGGCAGACCAGCAGTTTAGATTAGAGAGGAGAAAAATGTGTGCAAAATGTGCATGGATGGAAGAAAATAATACATTAAAAATGATGTATGAATGTATGCTTGTATTACATGTGAAATGCATAATATATTTATGTTTATATACGATAAGGCATGCAAGCATGGAGTGGGTAATACAAGGGGACGAAGAAAGGACACACGGAATATCCATAAGAAAGAGACGTGCTTTGTGATAGTGACTTTGTAAGAGATGTGGGGAGATGTGTGTAGCGAGAAGTTATATATAGGGAGAGTACAATGTATTCAAGTTTCAAGAGCGATACACATGTGGTGTGAGGAATGTGTGAGCAAAGCTAACTTCAGTTAGTTAGTGCTTTTTTTGCCGGAATAAATACATTAAACCTGTCTGTAAAGTTATATTTTTTTGTGTGGAGGAATGTAAGTATGTATTTTGTTTAGGGGATCATTCACACAGAAAAATAACATTAAAGGGTTAACTAAAACACATGTTGTACACGCTGACACAGAGATATGTACATAATATAATATACTTCTTGGTGTATGGCATGTCATGCCAAAAAAAAGCTTTGATATTATGTACGTACATAAGCATTTATTAGGTAGATGCATTCAGTATTCATCTAGGCATAAAATTGTATACGACACGTTTACGAAACCAGACCTATTTGTAGTAAATGGGGTTTTGAAAAAAAAAATACATCAAAAGAATACAATTTGTTTGTGCCATATTGCTTTTTAGGTTGGTTAAAAAAAATAAGAAATTGTAGACATTTTCATTTCACGAAGATGCACAATAGGTATAATAGACGTGTATACAAGTTATATCATCATCGTCATCACTGCTGAAAAAGATAATATTAAAAGGCACTGATTTACTAATCTTGGTGGCATTTGGCACGCAGCAATGTGTGTTCATTCAGTGTACACATTTGCGAGACAGAGAACTTGTGAGGAGATGTACTGGTGAACATGAACTCTTTTGAATTGAATGTTGAACGGAATGAATGCTGCTGAGAAAGACATCTTTTTGCGACTGTCTTGTCATAAAAAGAAATACGGAGATGTGCGGACGGAATGCTGAACCAGCGATTTTCTTATATCTACATGATATGATTGTGTGATCTGATTACATTACTAGATTTATGATTTATTTTACAACTTGTAGGCAGCAAACATAGTACACTCAACTCACACGTAGTTTTTAGCGTATGTAGACTGAAATTTGAAGATTTTTTATCATTCATAATAAAATTTTGTATGAATTTCAGACTACTTACATATGTCGCCTTTTGTAGTTTGCATGAAGTAATGAGATCAGTTATATGAATAGCTTTGGGACTTTGTGTTTTGCATGATGAGATTTTTATATTGGATTTGTTGATAAGATTATACATTTATTTATGTAACGTGGACTCGACTGTGCTAAAAAAGACGCTGAGGGATTTTGTAGCTTGTACCTATGGATATGTCGCTAATGCTGTACGCGTACTATACATTTGTAATGTTCTTTGTGCTTTATGCATTATGTTTAACTTTTTGTTGTGTAGCTGTTAGCTTGGAATTTGCAAAGAAGGATGAATGGAATAAGGCAGGCAGGCTTTTTTGAAAGTGATTCCAAGGGCAAACTCGCTTACGCATGACCACTTTTTTTATGAAAAGTGAGAGAAACGAAATAGTCGAAAGGAGAAAGATGGGAGTAACAGCTCCATTCCGCAAGTTTAACGATTAATGATATAATGATACGCAATGTTGCATATATGAGTATTGTGTGATGATATGATGGAGATGGAAGTGAGAAGAGAAAATAAGACGAAGATAAAAAGGGATTTTTTGGAGAAGAACGACAGACGTATCAAATCATCACCGCACCAATGTCATCATCAGCAGAAGTGAATGTAACAAGCACGTGAAATGACATTTCGTGCCAACGTTTCACCTTCAACTTTGCTAGCTGGTGGTGTTTTTTTAGTTTTGGAGGAGACAAGAGGGGAGAGAGAGAACACATTCACCTCTATGATCATAAACCTTGTGCGTTTCCTGAAATTTTACGCAGTAAGTTTCGATCGTAAAATGTGTGGTAAAGAAACCTTATAAAATTAAGTACAAAATGGAGAACGAAAGTTTTTGATCTACAAAGTCAGGATTTGATGTACCAATATATTTGTACTCTAAATATAAATAAAAGTATAAGAAGAGAAGATCCATATACGTAAATATTATGGACATGCATCAGCATAATGTACCGGTACAAAAAACATAAATGACTAATCAACCACAAAGTTACTTTGAACCTCGGTATAAAGTTCGAACTTTGCGTCAAACTTATTTTACTATTACTATTGTACTTACTACTTACCATGTTATAATATTAATTCGTTTATTGACTGATAAAGTATACAGTACAAAAATTCAATAGTCAGAAGAGTTGAAACTAAAAGGATTTAAGATAATCCGTGTACAATACAAATCTGGAAATTGTAAAAAAACACTAACGTCTGGTTCAACGTGGTTAATGAAGCAGTAAATATATAAGTGAAAGCATACTTGGTGAAAAATCTTTTCGGATTAACTCTTAGCAGCTTACTAATTGAGAGAATAGTTAATAAATTGTATCGCTTCACTTTATTAACATTTCACGAAATAACTAGTGTTTACAAATAAATAAATTATGTTTAAGGTTTAAACGGTGGCCGTCACTTGTCACGTTAAATATAAGTACAGTAGAAGAGCATATAGTGGAACAGTTCAAAGTTATAACTAAAAGTGAAAATACCATCACATTTAAGATACATACTGAAATATTGATTTAAGCACTTTTTCTTTATTTATATTAAGTAGTTAGTACCGATTACAAGATGTGTTCTGTCCAGATACATAAACAAGATAGGGTTTTAATTTTGATAGAATGTTTGAAATTAAGTTTTCTCATTGTAAATTGCCAACTTATTTACTTTCTTTGTATTTATAGTTTTATTATTCGGTTTAGTTTTTCATTTCACAAACTGAAGAACGGTAACTAACTTTAAACTGAAATTAAATAAATGAACTGTGATGCGAAAATTACATCTAGAAGGCCTTTTTTTAAAGGAAAACCATTACATCTCATTGCGAAACCTTGCTATAATTTGCCCCTTGATTGAATCTTGAAAATGTCTTGTTCATGATATTTTGGTATTTATTTTTACATGTGGTACATTTTATTAATGCATTAAAAATACAGTTAATTTATAAATTTTCAGAACCATCCACTAAAGAGTTTTGCATCAAAATTTGAAAGGAAGCATACTTAAATTATAAAATACCAACTGAGAGGCATGTTAGCATTTTTTACAGACAAGCAAGCCACCCCGTTGTAAACGTTGTTTAAATACTTATGCTACCATCTGTGTCTTTTCATTCAAACTTTGTTTACACCATACAGTAACTTCTTGAAATTTTCTGCTTATCCGCTAGAGAGCTCTTACAGTTGCTTCGTTCAAGTTGATGTGAGAAATCCTCACCAAAATTTTCTTTTTACGATACGAATCGTATCAGTGGCCACTTGGCCAGTAGCCAGTATGTGAAAAAAATATATATTCTGTTTCATGATTAAAGTATATGAATATGAAGTTAATTATTGCTAACTTTAACGTTCTGATTCAACAGTCAACATGAAGGTTGCCTTATTTGCTGGAAGTCTTGTACTCAAATTTCTCGGATAATAGTTATCATTTAATAGATTTAGTCACGCTCTACCGACTATGCTTTCTTCAATGATCTTTCTACACTACATGCATAGATGGTAGGACGAACTCTGTGCTCAAAGAACTCAATTATAAATTAATTTTATTCATTTATCTTTATGAGTCAGTCTGAAGTAAATCTGGATTAATTCCACATTGATCTTTTTACTGCATAAACAGGTCAGGTCATCCAAAAGATCATCACCCTCTTCATCAGAAAAAAACTTTTCTTATAAAATTGACCATTTTTATCAACAGGCATATCTAATTTTAGTATGCTAATAATATATACATTGTACAATTTGACCTGGTGGACATTTTTATTTTCTTGTGAGAATATTCTTCGAATGTATAAATTTGTAACATGATCCGATGACATTTAGTCAAAATCAATAAAAGTTTAAACTTCTCCCACCGCGTCATGATCAATAAAGCCTGAAATGTACACATGCATATCATCACTTTATATTTATTCAATTTTTTCTTCTTGTTTGTAATATATACTCATGCAACGCAATTTAAAAAATAAAATCACAGAGAGAAGGAGGAAACATTCAAAGACCAAACCCATTTTTATATTTATTTACACTTTTACATATCTCTTTTAGCCATTGCATGGCCACGGCACAAAGAAAACGACAAGAAACCCCCACCATTTCAATTTTTCCTTATCAGAAATCGATGCAACAATAAAAGTGTTCATCTCATCAAAGAAAAAAGTGTGGCATAGTGTCGCCACTGTGGCAGGAGGATGTCGACATAAACACTTCAATAAACTTGATCATCTGGTCTAACCAGAGTTTTTAAAGGTTTTCAACTACAAAAATAAAAATTTTCAATTGAGTACACATGTTACGGTTACATAGAGGAAAAAGGAAAACAGTAAAAACCTATTTATTGAACAAGTGCATAAAAACAATGTATAGATACTCGTCCAATTGTGAGTGATGATCAACGTAAGTGAAATTATTAAAAATATATCATGAATTGATCAGAGAGCAAGCTATAAATTTAAGGATAATTACATGTGATTGTTGTTCACGATTTTAAAGAAATCATAAAACATGGAAACATTTTTGATCGAGCGTCCATCACACGTTTTGCAACAATAAGTAAAATGTTAAACAATGACAACATAAAAAAATCCCTAAAATGATGAACATGACGTAGTTTCACATTATATGTTTATGATATGATGATGAAAGGTATATTATAGTCACTGAAACTGAAACAATCAAGGTGAAAAAATGATTGTTTGTTTCATGTACATCTTTTTGGTACATACAAATTTACTTTTGCTAACTTTTTATAAACTTTTACGAGGACTAGTGGTCAGGAGGGCAGTAAGAGAAGGAAATCGTCATTTGTTGCTTTGCAAGCTGTTTTTTTATTGCAAATTTCATTGATATGATAATGAGATGATGGAGATGGCGATGAAGATACAGGGAATAAAAGGTTTGATGATTCAAGTAAATTCAATTGATTTTGTTGATGACACTTTGAAGCATGATATAATTTATTCATCTTTAACTAACACAACACTAGTAGATCAAGTTTGGCAAGGTCATTTTTGCCGACTTCTTCGAAAAAAATGCCTACGTGTGCACTAATTAATTACGGAACATATTATATTTAGCATAAATAGTATTAGTGTTTGTTTGAAAGGTTGGGTGGATCCTCATCTATTCCTATGACCAGTAGGTTGACCACGTAGAGAGTAGAGATGTTCAAATCGTCATCATAATTGTGCTCTGTGTAAGTGATAAGGTCATGACATCACTTATCTGTTTTGTAATACTTATCAACTTATCCCATTTGGTCTCTCGCTATAAAGTTAAATTAAGAAAATCTTTACAAAAAGGTAGAATATATTTTTGGATTGTAGTTATTTGCTTCATGAAATGTACTTGAATTGAAGTAAATTGAAAATATCAGTGACTGATAATGAATGAAATCTGCCGGAGCCATACAATACAATGTAACTTTGTATAATAGTGTTGAAGAGAAGAAAATAAGTTATTAAATCTGATCGTTATGTAAAGATTAAAAATGAACATTGAAAACATGTGCAAAAAACCGATAGTTCATCAAATCATCTACATGAAGATAACATAGAGTAATCTAATCAAATCACCATATTTAGACAGACTTTCAAAACCGTTATTGTCAGCCAGTCATTTTAAGTTCACCTATAGGAATAAGTGCAATTGCAAAATTTGTTTCCGCAGTTTGAATCCCTACATTATGAACCTAAAATTTGTTTATCATTCTGAAGTGCAGACATTTCAAAATAATTGAACAATATTTCCATATCAGGTTGCTTTAAATATTGAAGATTTTAGATATTTGCGACCAGGTGCTGTCTGATAATTCCAGAGACTCTATCAGCATTTTATAAGTTCCAAACCACACCATATAACGTATGCATCAAATGTACGTATTTATCTAAATATCTATTTATTTTAGATTCAACCATGACCTCTGAATTGGACCTAATATAAAGTGTTTTCTTGTGACTCGACTCTTTTTCAAACACAGTCAGCATATTTATCAGTTGGAATGGGTGGAAATAATTTACCTATTAAAAATCAATGTTGACTTTATTCTATTCTCTGATTAGTTTTCTTTTAAAATTAATAACACATTGAACATATATAATATATATTAGTATATGTACCTAATAAATCAAACGTACAGACCAGTTAGTAATCAAGAATTAATTGGGATTATTCGGTATTCCTGTAATCTTCATTGCTTTGGAGGATGTACATATTTGTAAAGCCAAGTCAGTGTATTAGTTAGGTTAAGGTACCATCATTAGCGTCATGCCAGAGCCAAAGCTCTTGCACAGGAGTTCAATAAGTAAAATTAAATTTATTATACAACTTCATGGATGATGAGATGAGTCAGATATTTCACAGTTTTTCTCTATGCATTGGCTAGTTTGTTAAAGTTACTATGCAAAGTTATTTTTCAGTGCTATCAATCACGTAGGCACGGAATGATGATGTATCAGACAGAGGAGAAAACGATCTTGTTGATCTATCCAAATATCTAATCACTTTTTACTTGAATTCTCTATAAGCTCCTAACAGATCTAAAAACAGAAGTACCAGACCAAGGCAGACAGGTATAAAAACGATATGTTGTGAATTCTCTTTCTACAAATTCATCTATATGAAGATATTCTTGCAAAATAAAAGGATCATCGTCTATTGTATGTAAGCTCATCAGAAGTAATAATAAGATGATCATTGGATTGCCAGCAAAGCAGTAGCAACAGCAACAACAAAGCCCATAAAAAGTGTAACGTCCTCATCCTCATTGATATGATATGATCGAGTTTGTCTTTTTCTTACTCAATTATTAACTGGGTAGGAAGAATAGAATGGATGATAATATAATGAGGATGATGACAACTGAACATTTTTTTGCATTACAAAATCTATCTGTTATCTTTTATCTAAAACAGCTAATCACCTCTTCTCACAATGAACACCATCCCAGTATTCCCAGTCAGTCAACCAGAGAAAAGCAGTGGAATATAGATTGTCTCATTATATCACCGCAAAAAAGGTGGTGTTTAGGTAAGTGGTCAGCAAGTAAGTTAAAAGCTAGTACCATACCTTCAATTCTAGTCGCATGTATGCCAAGTGACAACTGCCACAAAGTTGATGCTGACATTATGACAATCTCATTACATTAATGTTCTATTACATTGATATATGCTCACTGTCAATGTGTCAAGTCAACCAAACCTATGGCATGGCATTGTGTTCTTGTATTGTGTAAAGCGACCTGATGAAAATCTCTGCTGAGTGCTGATGACTGAATTTAAAAGTGGAGACACTTGTGGTGTTGCTGCGACTCAACCTAAAACAGAACTTCCATTCCCTTTATCACGATGCCAAGCCAAACCAGGCCATATTGAAGTATGGTCGTACTTATTATTACGATTATATTTTTCAAAAGTACTTAAAACATTTTAATACCCAACGCATACGATTGTACAACTGCCAAGATTATAAAATAACAATCGTCGTGTGTCGTATAATATTAAAACAGCTCACACGACAGCACACCTCTCTCATTCTCTGATCAAATCAAATCATGATATTAACCTATCGCATATTATGTATTTTATGAATTGCGTACATACCTCCATGCTGCAACTGCCACAATCACATAATATACTTCCACCCCTTTGCTAAAGAATGTGGATTTAGTTAGTAAAACATCATACCTCTACTCTTAAAAGTAGTTGGCACGTGTGTTTAAAATATTTTACACATATTTTCAGTTTTATTTTCTTTCACTACTTTTCTTTATTAGGCTTTCTGTTCCAATTTACATTCAACTTCACCACACATACATATATGTTAAATGCGAATCATGAAACGGGATCATTATTATGTTTTCATTATTATTATAAAAATGGTTAAGGTAATAGTATGAACGATACCGACCAACCCTGGCTTGTCACAATACAGCAAGTTATATACAACACAACTTTGTTGCTTTCATAATCTGATTTCTCATATTCTCTTTTCTTTTGCAGGTATGATATTCTGAAATTTTCCGTTTTTCTTGTTCAGACAACTTCAAAAACCAGTGCTTATGATTATTGCCTGTATCTACCTGGTTATATATATACTTTATTTCGAGCTGTTGAGATTGAGGTGGTCGAAGTTCTGCCAAAAAGGGATTTTAATGAGCGCACAAAAGTATTAAGTATACAGCACCCTACCAGCAACATATGAAAATCTATAGGCAATTTTTTTAAATGTATTTTTTCAACCGTATGTTTGTGTTGTGACTGAATTCTTAAATTGTATAAAAAAGATAGAGTAAGAAGTAAAATAAATAAATAAAAAGTTATGGTCACACCCATATAGTATTTCCTAGTGTTTTATTGCTTTTGATAAGCATTTTCTTCGTTCTCTTCATTATTATTTTGCTATTTACTATGCATGCATAAAAAAGTTCTCGGATTTTTTGCAACATAGCATAGCACACATATTTCAAGAAAATTAATATATTCATTTTTCTTTTGTTAAAGTCAACTGGTATAAAAACTAGCTTTAGTAATTGCTCATTGAGTGAGTGGTTCTTCCATACTCTCTGGGCTTTTCATTATGGCTACATATGCAAATAAGTTGTATTGTTAACTCGAGTATATGTTTTCTCTCTTATTGTTTTACGTGAGCCTTGCCTTGCCCCGTGCCATTTGCCATTTAATGATTCAATGCAGTATAGTTTTCAATGGTGAAATAAATACCTTGTTGACCTAATAGAAAGTTGATGATGATTTAAAAGCCACAAAGTAAAAACCTTTTCTTTTTGTCCTGCATTATTCACTTGGCAAGTCTAATTGCTGCTGCCGTTACAGTTTTGTGCTTGTTGCATAATTTAATTTTAACTTTTTTTCTACTTTGGTTTGTTATTACAAAAGAAAAATTATCGAATGTAAGCACTATGGGGAAAGGTAATTAAAGCAAACATAAAATGTATAATAAGCAGGGAAACCAATTCGCCGTAAAAGCAGATAAAGCAGATCACCATTTCTGCATACTGGTTTCCAACTTATTT
>JAQIWN010000286.1:0-39118 GCA_034699025.1 Entomobrya cf. arborea Gr-Col-00668
GAACCAGTTCGCTCAGGGAACGGTGTTTTCGTTGAAGTCGACTTTTTCGCACTAGATATGAGCTGAGAAGAGGCCATTAAGCCTTAATTTCAAATAATTTATTTATTCCCTGAGTAGTAGAAAATAAAATAGATTTTGTAGTTTAGTCTTCTATCCCATTGAAGTTCGCAGTTCAATCTCCTAAATTATTTATTTAAACGATCAGAATGGAAAAGAATACACAGGATGTCAACGTGGATGCAGTGTTTTTGCACTTGTCCCCAAAAGAAGTATTAAACTACTTTTAAATAATTTAACTGCTTTATTCAAATAGCTAAGTGATCATCATAAGCGTTTGATAATTAACTTTCTTACACGAATGGTTTCTCTTACTTTTTTAGCTTCAACGTTTGGTTTTTAATCATCTGGATCATAAATCCCTTCTTGCAGCCCGCTGCGTATCAAAACTTTGGAAAGATCTTGTTGACTCTACCTTGACATTCCACTTGGAACTCTCTAACTCTACTAGTGGTTTTGTTCAAGCCTTTGGAGAATCCCGACAAGTGGCATCCCTAACAACAACAGCATTTCGAGGTCGTTATCCTCCCAAAGGCCTACAATTAGAAGTTCAGATGCTACGTATCACTGTTGCCAATCTCGATGGCAGTGAAAACCACAAAGAATACCGACGAAGGAGTACACAAGATCCAGTAAGAAATATCGGGCTATGCTATTACAGCTTTCGAGGGATGATACAAGAATTTTACTGGGTGGAAAGGTTTCAAATTGCTTCTCTGGCTGTAATGTCCTTCACCGAGACGCAGCGGGAAATACTAGGACGGGTTTATTTGCCAAACGTAAAGGAAATGATTGTGAGTTCTGCAAAACTAACCTCTGACGACTTATAATATCATAGTTTCTAATCGATATCACAATGATCGCATTAATTTAGATATCTTTTTTCGATGGAGGCTTTTACAATCTCTTCCCATTTCTGAGGAATTACTTTCCCAAGCTGGAATCAATTAACATTGCAAATTTCGCTGAATTCCGTATGGATCGTCCTCTGATTTACTCCTGGATTTTTAGTTTTGTCGGACGTCACCACAAAACTATCAAAGACGTAACAGTAGTCCTACCCGAGGGTATGATAACCGATAGAGGAAGTGGAGGAGGTAACCACATACTTCCTGCACTAGTCAGTTTCAGAGATGATCTACGAAGAGATATTACAATACCCCAGCATACTTACCGGGCCGTGAAACACCGACTAGAGACAGTTACAAAGCTTAAAAAGCTTAACTGGGATATTGGCGTGTTGGAGGGTCAAAGAAGATATAATTTAGGTACCGCTTTGTTGGTATCCCAAACAATGCTAGTGGAGCTTCACATTGATAATCTTGATCTAAATGATCTCCCACTTTTGGGTCGGTTGAATAAGCTGCTAGATAAGGTTTGTGGTACTTTGGAGCTTTTATATCTGGGAGGATGCTTTTGTGACCCACCCTCAGTTCCTTTGAGATTTCAGGTATTTGATTGTTCTTCGCTAAAGAATTGTATGCGTCTAAAGCGGCTCGAAATGGTAATCTGTGGGACGATCGTGGAGTCAGTCAATCAACTTCCGTTTGAGAGCCTCATATTCTTGAATTTGGGCCACATGCTACTTCCAAGCCAAATTGAATTCATTTGTCGCCACGGAATAAATCTAGAAATGTGGATGGTTCCGCAAAGCGGACATCTTAAGAATGTTTTGGTAGCCAAGGTAACATGTTATCTTTTCCAATGTATGTTATATTTGCCGAAGTTAAGACTAATTACTTTATGTTCCGTGACTGCGGAGGCAACGCAAATCGTTAAGTTTGTTGGGGAACAACCTGGAATTCAAAAGTGTGGTAAAATATGTGTTAAAGACCAAGAGAGAAATGGAGACATGGTGTTTCATATTGACAGAGAAATATTTGCAAGAGACTTTGCACAGTTACACAGATTTATGGAGGAAAATAGGATTAATCCAGTGGAGTCAATAAATTTGGTAGACTTTTTCGCCAATTTGGTGAGGAATGTCTAGAGCTGTCGAAATGTAGGGGGAAATTACCATTTACTTTTGTTTTAAAACATTAAGTTTAATTTGTTATGTTCGATAATGTGTGAAAAGTTGTGAAAAGAAACCCAGTCATGGTTTTTTGTGCAATCAGAATTTTTTTTTCATGCTAGAGTTCAATTTATACCTATTTTAATTGCACTTAATTGTATCGCTTATTTACATGTTACGCAACTAATAGTCAGGAAAATAAGTCAATATATAGTTACTTCGTTATGTTTTATCTTTATCATTTACATGCATAACGTTTCAACAACACATTTAATATATGTCAGCTATTAAAGAAACCAGTGACTCAATTTAATAAATTGAGTTATAATCTTGATGAGCCATGTATTGTATTGCGGTCAATAACATAAAGTTTAAAATTGAAATTAAACGTAGAATTGACAATTATTCATTTAAAAGATGAATCTAGACTATTTTTGGATATCTTCTAATCGAAATTTAAATTGTCCATTTCCTGATGCTTTTCTATTATAAGTATCTAATTTTATACTTTATCAAGTCTTTAACTTTTGTAATGAAAATAAACGATTTTTTATTATTCAATAAAACTCTTCGTTTTAATTCAAGAAATCTATGGCTTGAAATGGTGACTGTAAAGTGTTTTTGTGTAATCTGCACATGGTATATGGAGTAAGCATTTGTGTAATAATAATAAGCGAATTTCAATAACAAAAAATATTTTAAACACTTTTGTCAATCTGTTTTTATTTTTAATAACTTGGGTCGGTTAGTTATAGTTCAACATGTTTAATATAAACAAACACTTACATACTTGTTATTATTATCATTAATGGATTTTAGTCAATATATCGTATTTCCTATGGTTAATAATTTACACAGGTATATTATTCATTACCTTAAATCTACTGTACAGAATAACAACATATGTACATTTTTTGTGCAAAGCAAACTAGCTATTTTGTAGTAAAATTAAATAATTTCCTTCTACGAATTTAACTCTTTATTTTCTAAAATCTAAATGACTTAATGCACATTCACTTAATGTCAGTAGCATCTTAGCATTCTTTACATCATTAACCGTACTTCTAACGACCATCATTTTTTTTCATTTATACTAGTTACAATATATTTCGCTTAATATGTACAACAATAAAAGTTGACTGTGAGGGATAGTAAATATTTTTTCCTATCGTTATTTTTGTGTGTAAACTGTGGCTACACGTTTATTCTATGTTTTTATTATTATTAATATTTTCTTTTTGTAAGCGATAATTTAGTAATAATAACAGTAACTATAAAACTTTCAGTTAAGTATATATAACGACTATATAAAAAGAGATACTTTACTTTTTGTAATTAAACCTGTTCCACACCATAATCACACCCCAAAAACTATTAGTATTATTATGTTCCTTTCAACTTAAAACGAATCCCATAATGCATTTTTTTCAAGTTGTAATCTCCTCATTACATGATGCCACCGACATTTGGTTGATTAAACATGGGTCCTCCCATTCCACCGGCAACTGCCACAGCAGCGTTTTGCATGTGAACCATAGCAGAAAGCTTCTCGCGTTGGTGCATTTCGTCCCTCTTGCGTTGAACTTTGCGTTCCTTAGCGCGACGGTTTTGAAACCAAATCTTAACCTGTTAAATATAAAAGAAAAGGTAACCAGTTAGATCACTTCATTTTGTAAAGGAAACATGCCCACCTTATCAAAAGGTAGAGGGAAAGTAACAAGTCATGTTAAACATGGTGTAGTAAAATGAATACTTGCATACCTGACGTTCGGACAACCCCAAAATGGACGCAAGCTCAGCCTTCCTACGAATAGTGATATAGCGGCTGTAGTGAAATTCCTTTTCTAGCTCTAGCCTCTGAGTATCAGAGTACACCACACGGTATTTGTCTTTTGTTCTTGTTTTTGCTATAATTCAAACAAAAAAAATACAAATTAGTAACCACATTCAACAGAAACAGATTTTTAAGACCGAGCCAAGCATACATATATTTATCATTATCAAGTTCAATTTCACTGTAAATGCATGCATGTTTTTTGTTTTGGATTTTGTTTCAAAGAAATTTCATGATTATTATGAAGTAAATAACATGTACTGCGACGGTATATTTTAATCGGATGATCTTTCTTTTTTAAAGATTTTATCATTTTACAAAATCATACAACAGACTATTCTGGTATGAGGTCATAACAAGGCGGGTATAAAAAATAATACTAAACAAAATGAATTGATTGCGCTTCTGCGCACGTAATTCCACGTTTGAAAACGTGCAGATTAGTATTGTGCTTCGCCCTGCGATTATGATAAGGAGATGCAGAAAAGCTTACACTGCTTAAGGGTCGGTAAGCTACAAACGAATCAAATGAATATGAATATTGTGTGGTATGAAATGAAGCATTTTAAAAGTTATATAATATTATGAAAAAAAATACTGTTGACCACTTGAGTGGTGTAACTTGCACAGGCGCAATTGAAACGAGAGAGGGCGCCTTATCAGTCAGCAGAAAATGCATGAGATGATGTGGTGGATGGTTCCGACTGAGAGTTTTTGGGTATGAAGGATATAAATATTATTTACTTTTTTCAGAGAAAACTCAACAAACTACGCTAATACACACATAATCTGTACACATGTGTGTTGAATAACGATTAAAAGGTGAGAGCGAATTAAATTTGCCGACAAATAATAATCTGTCGGAACTGCTTTTGAGGATTAGTCAGGTTTATAGATATCACATCATTTCTTGCAATTCCATGCCACTGTTTCGTCATAGATTGCGATTGTATTTTTTTTAAACTACGTTTACAATGCAGCAAAAAAATTAAATCAAAATTAAGTTTAGTATGTTAATATTTCAACGGTTGAATTAAAATTAAAATTGAATTAATTTAACCCAAGAATATAAAAAATGAATATGACTGATTCTTAAAAATGCATAAAAATTGGTGAAAAAAATAAGTTTTTATTTTAAATGTATGTAATTTGATGGTTTTGGAACAGCATGGAGCTGAGCATTTTTGAGGTGATGTTTTCAGTATTGTTATACGACTCATTTTGGGTTGTGTTGGCAAATGTGTACACACAACAGGGGGATTCTTTTGACATTTGTCGGTAAATATTGTGAACAACCTCATCAATGGTATCACTATCTCAAGGGGACAAGAATATTATTACAAATACTGAAGCTGCTCTATTTTACAGAGAGCCCAAAGACAAAATCGAAAAGTCAACTCCAAAAAGTATAATATATAGAGAGATAAGATTGCAAAGTAACAATAATGGGTAGGGATGGATTCATTGTTTTGACAGGGGGCACGAGAGAAAAAAAAAGAGAAAACCTTCTTGTTCCTCTGTGCAATGGATCCATCCTTTTTTCCTGTTTTTGTCTCTGCCTCATTTCGGCACTAAACAAGTGTCTTCATTTCTTCATCATATACCCATATTGAAAGCAAACGAACAAGACAAAAATTGAGTCCATGCTTTTAAACTATAAATATTTTGATACTTTTAACTTTTTCATGAAGAAAAAAAAGTTCTCCAAACAATTGACAATCCAAATGATTGTCCTCTACAAGAAAAAAAACCTTTAGCTTTATATACCCAACAACCAAAGTATCATATAATCCCCTGAAAAAAATATTTAAAAGTTTAAGCAGCAGCAATAAACAATTACCGCTTTTTTCTCTTTTTCCTGAACCTTTTCCCTTTTATGGAGCTCTCTGACTAAATTGAGTGAGTAAGAAGAACAAGAAAAGTGACTTGACTTTGGCTAAAGGGTCCCTGTTGTATAAAATGAAACGAAACTAAATCATATTTTCTCGCTGGTTTTTCTATCCACCAAAAACCATAATAATTCTGTTTTAAGTGACTTTACATGCTTTACAATTTACAATAATGTGTTTAAGTGTTAGCAGGGTTTCTGCCTTAAAAGATATTTTGATACAGTGCACAGACCAAACTAACTTTTGTACTACGGACAGATAAGAACAACAATAATAATAATGGGTCCTTGGGGTATTCTGTTGAAAGGGTAGGAGGGTACGTGCACAAAAAAAAAATAAGGCATGAGCATGAGCATGAGCTGAGGTTTTCATTTCATAACTACATTAGCGCCAACGTGTTTTTGACCTCTCTATTAGTCTACTTGTATGGAGTCTACTTGTGTACCCTCATGTTTCACAACAACTTTTTGTATTGTTAATGTTGTGATATTTAGGGTAGGGCCCTTTTTTCCCTTCAAAGTGTGCAAACAATACAGTCGTCACGCTTACCTAGTCAAAACAAACCGTTCTCTCTTTCCATCTTTTCAACAAACTTATTATTGTGACGTTTCTTGTCGTCTATCTTGCTGTAGTCGGTCTGTCGCTCATGATTGTACGCTTTAAAATTGTTATATTTCTTATAAAACAGCACACTGACTTTAGGAAAAGCAACCCAAACTCTGATCTGAATGCTTTCCTTTTAGTTCCCTTTTGGTCGGAAGAAAAAAACTGTATTTATTGAAGTCAATATTTTATGATGATATTATAAAAACATTTAAAGATAATATATTTATGAAGGGTACTTGAAGAAAAATGAAGATCTTAGTGAAACATTTACTAAGAAAAATTCTTTCAAGATTTATTATTATAATACTTGCTGGCTACTTCTGACAAACAATGATAATATTTTTGTTAATATGATATGATGAAATAATATTTATGAAATGGAGAAGGAAAGGGACTCCATTAGCACACTTTAAGAAGGGACCATAGTGTTACCTTGAATGACCCGTGCTACTTAAAAATTTTATCTTTGATTATTGTCAAATATGACTTCTTTCAAGAGAACAAGAAAATTCCAGATAATCACTTTAATTCGCATCATTTAACTTCAACAAAATATATTGCTTTGTCCTTGACTTATATTTTAATAAAAATAATGGACTTGATGAATGATATGTTATACTAGCTCATCTCTTTGCTTTGTTACTCATTTGCAATTAAAAAGTAAGCAAAAAAATATAATCTAGTACAATGTTTGTAAGTTAATTGAATGAGGTACTAGTTAAAAATTGTATTGTCAAGTGAGCGGTGAGATGACAGAACCGAAAACAGCAACAACAATTGTACAACATAAAAAAAACTTTTTTTCAACCCCAGGAGTCCTATAATTTACACGAGAAGGCATTGCCGAGAAAGAAGGGGGAAATAAGTCGGTGATTTTTTTAAAAGAGAAAGAGGCAACTTGAATTCTAGTGAATGACAACTTGTGAGTTTTGCATTGGTTGTGTTTGGCAGCACCACAGGACATTATATAAAACACTTGCTTAAAACTTTTACAGAAAGAAGCTTCTTCCGCTTTTTTGGGGACTTTTTGACTTGACTTGAAATATATTTTATTCAAGTTGACTGAAGAAGAACAAAAGTTTTTGTAACTTTTTATGCTATTTTTACGACATGCTTTAAGAAGACCACTATTTTCTTTTGACGCACACACGTACAACATACATATGGTCAGTTTAGGGGCTTATGTGTTGTCGAATTATTTGTACATAAAAAAAGTTTAATAACTTTGTAAACATTTTGTGGAGGAAAAAAGGGTTATGTATTGTAGTAGCGCATGGTGGGTACATAAAATGAAACAAAATCGAATGAAAAAAAACTATTTGTACTAAAATTTACTAGAAAAATTGAACTATTTGATAGATGTTATTTAATTTTTAATGAAAAATACTAAATATAGTAAATTGTGATGAAGGATAGTAAAAAATAAAAAAATATTTAGGATGTTTCACAATGCCCCATATATCTACCATGCGTACTGCTATGCATAACAGCAGCTTAGTATACACTGCGCACTCTGGGTACATTTTGGCTATCGGCATTCTTTTATGTTCATCCAAGACTTCTTGGAATTTTTATTCTTTTGTATTAGTCATCTAAAGAAATAAGTCATTTTTTTACAAAAAAAAGGAAGAAAAAAGGCTTATGAAAAATATCCTACTAGTCTGCCAGGTGGTCAAATATTTTCAAATAAGGAAATATCATTGTCGGCTTTTATTTAAAGTCCCCAAAATAGTGTTTACTAGCTTATAATCCTTGCTCGTCCTTTTTAACCGAACTATACAAGAATGGTATTCATTTAAGTATGAGTAAAAACTGTATGCATTCCATCGATCCGAATAAATATTTTAACGCTCAAATTTGGAATTTTTCAATGAACTCTGACTGAAATTCTATTATTATGATAATTTCTTTATGAATCCAACCAAATGTTTAAACAATGCAAGGTGAAATTGAACAAGATATTTGTATGCAAAAATGAAGCAGTGTAATTTGCGATTTAAAAAGATGTGTTTGATACTTACCACTATTGGTGGATGGATTGCTGCCACTGCTACTGCAACTGTATGTTGGTTTCTTCATCCACTCATACGGGCTTCTAGCCTGAGTTGGCCTTCCAGTACTCGTCACATTGACAAGTCCATTTTGATGATTACTGACAAGTGACTGGTGATGAGAGAGGTGATGATGGCTGAGATTTCCGGAATTTTGATTACTACTATTATAAGGACCATGATGGTGACTGGGCATTCCATGTACAGACATGCCATTTCCCCCCGAACCTCCAAACTGCTGACTATTATCACTGCCATTGTTTCCATTATTACCACCAGGATTTGCACTGGAAGATTGGTTTGTCGAGCTGCTTCCACTGCTGTTTGAACTAGGACCACCGAGACAATGTTGGGTTTGATGGAATTGCTGGCCATTTGTTGCAGGTGAGCCGGATGAGCTGACACCATCCGAAATTGCCATTCCAGAGTCTGGTGAATGAGGTGTGCCAATACTAGGCCCGGCTGAGGTCACTACTGCTACTGATCCGGAATTCCCGGGATTCGTTTGTTGCATCTCTTGGGAGGATGCATCCTGTTAGCAGAAGTTAACAAAATAAAGCGGGTATTTTTACTACTGGCAAATACAACAGCTTCCGAATATAATATAGTGACGAGAGAGAAATGACAGACAATATTGCACTTTTCAAAATAATATGATGTGAGAAATAGCAGCAGAAAGAGAGTTGGTTTGGTACAAGAAGAAAAAGGGAATGCATGCTGCTGTGCTTCAAGTGTGAAGATAAAAGCGCTATCCTCTCATTCCCACTTCCCATCAAAAACATAAATTACTAAAATCCCTCAGAGAAAAGAAAAAAAGACCCCAAGTTGCAATAGAGAAAGTGAAGCACATGCTTACTCATGACTTGGTATAAAATTGGTATAAAAATTGAAAGAGCAACATAAGTAGGTTGATAACAAAAAAGATGTAGTGATTTTGAGAATGTTAAAGAGAAAAATAGCTTACCTGATTGTTACCACCGGAACAAGGACCAAATTCTGTTTTGAAAGTAGTAGAATTGTTATTGGTACTATTAACGTTATTATTAGGAGTCGTACTAGAAGTACTATACACATGATGACTGGGACTGTGGGAGGAGCTGGGGGAACTTGGCGTTGAGCTGGGAGGAGATGATTGTTGTGCACTGGCATGATGATTGTAAAAGGACGGATGAGGATGATGCTGATAGGCATGTGGATGCATGTGATGTGGGTGATGAGGATGGCCTCCACTGACACCTACTGCACTACTCCAATCCTCATAATTAGAACTGTGCGTTCCGGATGGAGGAGGTGGTGGAGGGAGACCAGCAGCTGCTGCAGCGTTTCTAGCAGCGGCTGCTGCACAAGCAGCACTACTGTACATACTTGATGGAGTGGCCCAAGGGTTAGAGGCGGCAGCAGCGGCTGCAGCAGCCACAGCCATGGAATCAGGAGTCATGTTGCTGAAATGGGGATTGTACTGGTGATTGCAGTTGAAATCTGCTGACATGCTGGGGGAGAATTGGGTAGAGGTCAACCCACCAGGGAGACCACTAGCTCCAAGTCCAGCTCCAACTGGTGAGCCTGTTCCTCCAGTTCCCCCAGCTGCTGCTGCTTGATGTGAATGGGGATTGTGATGGTGATACGCCCCTGCTCCATATGCTCCTGGGGTAAAATAAGGATTTTGAGTTGGAGGCGAATGATGATGATGGTGGGGATAACCAGAGCCACTTCTACCAAACATTGCAACGGTTGCTGGATTATAGTATGACACCATGTTATTGTCACCTTTCCAGGTGCTTTCACTTGATCTTCTACCACTACTTCCGAACACCACTTCTTCACTGAAGTCTTCCGTTTCCCCTTCTTCTTCCCCCAACTGAGGGGAAACAGTCGTCGAAATATTGTTCTTCCAAAAAGATTCACTGCCCTTTAAAATAAGGACTTCGTTTTTCTCTACCTCTTCTACTCGCAAAAATCTAGATTTACTTGAAAACTCCGTGGTTTATAATTTTTCACTTAATGTAAATCTCAAAGGCAAAATTTGTTTTACAACTAGCTACTTTTAAAACTCAATCACACAAAGTACACAAGTCAAATGAAACATTTTGCACAGCCTATTTATTTCCAGAATTATAAAAAATTGCTGCTGATTTAAGAATTTCACACTTAAAAGTTTAATGACACTTTTAAAAAAATACTAAAATCTCATTAATTTGTTTGAGTAAGTTCTTTTGGATAGGCTAAACTGCAACAATGGATTGTATGCATGTATTTTATACTCTACACTTTTGTTGAACGTGTCAAGTCAACTGAACACTCAGAAAAAATCAGGATGTTCACACTGGGACAGATCCAGAGTAACTAGAATGATTGCATGCAGAACGAGCTGTCTTATCTACTTTTCTGTCCGGAATCCAGTGACGATGATGATGATGTTGATGACGATATCTTTTTCTGATGTGATGATATGTAGATACATGTAATATGGTGTTTGGGGCTTTTTCGCTCAAGCTACCATATTACTTTGTATCACTGCTGAACCTTTTAGTTCTAATGCTTTGTAGATGATATGCTCTTTTTTTGGTCGGTAGCTTTTTGGATGAGGATCTGGGTATTATTCTCTTTCTTTCAGTTCAGTTCAGGCTTTTAGGTACCTATCAACTACACATGCATTCAACAGCAACAATGCTCACTCCTTCTCCTCTACAAGCTGCTATGCTCTTTGGTAGTAGTAGCCTTCTTTCAGAAAAAAAAGAGAAAAGGGCTTGGCTTGGTTCTTTGTGCTTTCTTCGACCCTAATAAGTAGGTACAACAACACAGTACACACGGTTATTGTTAAGCATTGCCTTTTAGACCTTTTTTCTGTTCTATTCTTCTATTTTGTAGAATATGTATATATGCACTGTGTTGAGTGATCCGCTTCTGAACTTTTTCAAGTTAAAAAAGAATTCAATATTATTACTCTTTTGTATGTTAAGCATTCTGACTGGTCAGAGGACCATTTTGGATTTTACATGTGCAGGGTTTCAACCTTAAAATTGTCTTGCAAACATGTAAAGAAAAAATAGGGCTCCTTTTTGGTAATGAATTTGTTGTACTTTGCCTGTCCATTTAAGAAGGTATTGCTGTCGAAATATCATGTCATCATTGTATTACATTGTTCGATACTACTTAACTTTTGACTTTGTAATAATATCTTATTTTGGAATCTAATGCCAAAATCCGAGGAGAAATAAACTAACTAGAAAAGGTATTGTACTTTTAAGGAGAGAATTAACAAGGCATAAGTCTCAAGCCTTCTAATTGTTGATTGTAAAACCGATATCGACAAATGCATAGGTATTATAACAAAACAACATACTTGCATGAGTGTTAAGTGTGAAATGAAGAACAATGAAATTGAAAATTGTATATGAATGTGCTGAGGGATGTAACAATATTTTTTTAATAGTCAAAGCTTCCGAGATACGATGATAAAGACTGTTCGTCTACTGATTTCACACTATTTTGGGTTAATCAAGTAAAAGTACAGTGGTTTCTCAAATGAAGAAATAGCCACGTTGTCTGTTGTGACATATATGCTTGGGATAAAGTAGATTAGTTCATACCTAAGTTAAAATTATTCGGAATTAAATATGATAACTCAGTGATTTTGTCAATTTGTTTGGCTGCCAACAATATCGAATAATAATGATCATTGTTGAATTAATCTTGCATCCCGGTTTCTAAAGTATATATTAAGTACGATGGATATTATTGTACATGCTATTTTGTTAATTTTTCACAATCACAATTAATATTGACTATACAAATTTCACTCAAGTTCACACACAAGTAATCCATAATAAAGTATGATATTGGAAAGATGAGCTGAGAATGCGGCTCTGGTTCTGGTTATTTCTTTTTCAACAATCCAAATAAAAGTATGATACAACTTGGTGGCAATATTATTGGTGATGTTTCCATGCATGTATGAACATTGTTGTACTTATTGTGGTTGATTTCCATCCAAAAACCCTGTTTATCTGTACGCATTTTTTTATACGATACGAGAGCAAAGGGACCAGTTAGGCCATGTACAATGGATCACTAGGGACACACTTGAAAAAACCTAAACGCCACTTGAAAAGTCACTGAAGTGGTGGTGAAGCAGTGATTATTGTCTTGTGATCGTGGTGCTTCTCGGGTAAATGATCTTGTTAATGTAATAATATGTTAAGTAAAACAAAGTTTTACAAACACGATCACAATAATTGCAAAGAATACAAAAATAAAAATTGGTAGTATAATCATTACTACTACTTGTCTTCTGATTGGACCCGGTTGGAGCTGTTTTTTTTGTAATGGTAATGTTCTAAGTTTAATTGGATTATTGTTCCAGATTTGATGGGTGTTTTAATGAAGCCACACAGCACAACTGTAACAATAACAACGCACAATCTTAGATTAAAGCTACAAATGATTATGATGACGAAGAAAATATGTAGCAACACAAAACGTATATTCCCTCAAAATAATAACCTTTATAAATGCATCAACGATTAAATTGTTCTTTTAAATTGTATGAAGTGGTTATGAGACTAAATGTTCATGTTCGACCAGCGTCGTTCGTGACTCTTAAAATTGTGTCAATAAAATTGAATGAAAATTATTCCCAAGACGCAGAAAATAAAAATTCAGACGATTTTACTATGTTAAAGATTAAACTCTCTTTGTCTTTCATCTTCTCAGTTAGCTAATGTGCATGACGCTCTCCTCAAAGTATAACTAAACATTTAACCCAAGTAAAATCAAGTCTATAACGCTTAATTAGAAATATTCATTTTCAAACCATGAATGGTTAGGCTATTGAATTATCATTCTTTTCATCGTTCATTTTAAAGTATGGTAATATATTATTCTTTTTACTTATGTGTATATGAATTGCAGGGCACTTGATTCATTATTATTGTAATCGTCATCACTGGCACCCTTCAGAGCAACTTTGATCACAATTCACAATACAGTTAAACTGCGAACAATACTACTTGCATAGCAATTAACAGTTTAACAGGGCAACTTTTATATAATTTAAGAAATTTTGCGCAATATCAACAATGAATTGATGAGAATGCTAGAATATCTGATATGATATGTACAAGTAAATGCTTTCATTACGGCTTGTGTGGTTGGCTTTTTGCAACAATTAGCTCAGCCAATCCCATGCCGGCGCTTATCCTTCATTTTTTAACTCTCAATAATGTGCAAACGATCGCTATGCAATGCCTACAGTTATAATACAGTCGTTTCATTGACAGTTCATAAAGTTATCATTTTAAAAAAATCAAAAACAATTTTATTAGTTTTGATTGTTAACGAGGCATGAAATAATAGCATGAAAATGTTTCAATTTAAATGGATGAAACATGTAAATCTTTCAAAACTCCTTTATACAATATTTTTGCGCTTAAATATTTCTTCTTCTTTTCTAATCATATCGTAACTTTATAATGTATGTAATCTCTTTGTGTATCAACATCAACATACATGGAACCTAGCAAACTAGTTTTTCTACTTGACTTTTTCATACTCATCTATTGTTGCCTTTTGTTGGTTCTTCTTCTGATGTTGGACTACTCCATACCATTACATCTCAGTCAGCCTTACTTACTTACATATATGCTAAAGTTAAAAAAGTAAGCTAGGAAAACCAAGTCAACAAAGCAAAGCAACATAAGAGCTTTAGTTAATGCGTTAGTGTGTGAGTTGAGTGAAGTGAGCAGAGCGATAGATCTCTAAAACATAAAGCTAGAGAGCAAGAGAGATGGATAGGGTAAGGAGGGATGCATGGCTGAGGCGGTGCTCACATCCAATTTCCGCCGAATGAAGCAAGTTAAGCCCTCCTATACCTCTACTTTTCGCCCCATCATCCACAACCTCCCAAGGGATTGCCCAGCCCTTTTCTCACTCACTTCGTTAGAAAAAAAAGACGTTTTTCCTTCTTCTTCTCACTCACTCTCTTCACTCACTGTACTCATTTCATCATTCCGCACTCTATCCTGCTCTCTTGACTTTTTATTTTATACACACATTTACAATATTATATCAAAGTACAATACAATAATAACACAAAAAAGTACAATTAATACTGCGATTATATTATTCGTAGTAGAACAGTCCACATCCAACATACATTTTCAAACAGCGTTGCAATGTATAAATATACCTAGTTTACCTATTCACATTCACGCACGCTAAAAGTTGTAATATTCAGAATTTTTTTGACATTCGTTTTTTATCATCATTACTTGGCTTCCTCGTGATGCTGTGATGTATAGCTAACATTGTACAATTTTTGCTTATTTTATTATTTTTCCATAATAAGAGATATTATATGTTTAGTTCTTTCTGCTAGAGAACTAAAATTGTATAAATGTGTACATTATTTAAAGCATGCATGTCATGTAAATGTTTTAACTAAAAATCAAAAGGGGTTAACACACACAACACCATAACTGACTGGTTTTGATGGGGGTAAGGTGAACTCATATTAGGATGCTACGATACGATGTAAAGAATATGTTATGTTTCTACTGTGCCTGTTATCTTCAAAGTAATCTTTTACTTCATTAACAAAACCTTGATGATGACGGATGATGATGAGTTGTGTTATTGTGAGCGAATGAAGAAGAGGCGCTCTCGCTCTACAACCACCATTGTTGTTATTGTTGCTTTATTGTACTAAAAATGAATTGAATATTAGAATAGAATACTATACAGCATGCCAATAAGTAAAAAAGGCTTTTATGATTATTTTTTTACTTTGACCATACACGAACGAACGTGCATGCATTTTGTCATGTGTACTTGTACTACTACTTGCTCAACAGACTTGTACCCTTTATCACTACCCAAAAGCCACATAAATTACACGCACGTTTATTACCTCGTTTTTTAATGATTAAAATTCAGCGTGTTTCCCACATGCAAATCGTAAAATGGTTTAAAAAAATGCTACTTTGTATTTTAGTAATCATAAATAATAGGTCATTATAAGCTTTATATACTGCAGCACATCAATGCTTATATACATATGAATGTGTATAATTTATTGATTTCTCGTTTTCCTGGCATGACAAGCGTAACAAAATATTATTGCTACTGCCATTTGTGAAGGTGTAAAAAACTTTCTACCTGGTTTCCGGGTTTACTTACCCGTTTAAATTTATTACAACAGCAGCGTACTTTTCCCCATCATAAAGAGAAAGAATTTCGTTTTTCTCCAGATTTAAATAAAACATGAGTATAATATGATGTAATGATGAAAATCAATTACACTATAATGCATAGTTAGTGTATATGAGTACTACTAAAAAAAATCCACACTACACTGAAGTAGTCGAGTTATACCAGCGAGCAATGCCATATTTCATATGAGAACTTTTATGTACAAAAAATCACTTGACTATTTACTTGTAATGCATTGAAATAAAAAAGGGGTTTCCGTGTGGTTGTGGTTGCAGTTAATAATTCACCGAAAGACCGTAAACGTAGCACATAAATCTCAGAAACTGCGAGTGTTACCTCGCGTTCATATTGCGTAAAGTAAGTTAATTCCCAACACGGGGATACAAACATCACTATATCAAAAACTCACAAAAAACAATGATACTCTACCACTTCTACTATAATACATGGATCATGAATGATCATATCATATCTTTCATATCATATCCACCACCGCATCGGAAAAACACAGAGAAGCAGATTTCTTCTCTCTGAGTATAATCACATCATTATATTTTTGCTCTTGTCTGAACTGAAAACATATTTTTTATCAGTTTGATACATACTCAAATTCCATGTAATTTTTTGGTAAGCTTGGCAGACATACAGTCTACTTGCCTGTGTGTTTACAGAAAGAAGTGAATAAAATGGTACGCAGAAAGTGTTGGATGGGTGGTTTGAGTTTGAGTGAAGTAAGTTTGAATTGTAATTGCAACGTTGATAGAATTTATAAGCGAATAAATGCAGGCAGTCAAGTCAAGTGTTGGGGAACATGGTGCGAGTTTTCCTTGTTCTCCTTCAAGTTCCACTCTACGAATCGATAAAACGTTCCAAGGGGAATTTTCACCAAAATGGGTATCTTGAGAATTAAAACCGCACAGAACCATGCACCAAAATCAGAACTACATAATAATAATGATATATGCTGCTTTTTCCGCGATGATGATGATAATGATGATGTGGAGTGATGTGATTTGATTATTTATGTATTTGTGTGTTTTTTGCTATGAATTTTCGAGAAGAGATGAACAATGTTTGATAATTATGATAGAATAGAAGTATTTATTCGGGTGTGTATAGAGTAGTGTATATGGTACCTAGAAGGGAATGTAATAGACAGGCATATGTTCATGATTTATGAGAATTATTCGCAAAAACAATTTAATTGCGTGTCTAGGGCAATGCTGTTGTTGTGCTGTTGTTTACAAGGACGACTGACTCTTGCACAGGATTTTCCTACTTTGCAATCGTAATCTTTAATGTACGTGATTTTTTTCTGCTTTCCATTTAAGAATTTCGTACAAAATGTATTTCATTGGTTGGCGGTAATCATCAAAGGCTTTTATGCAGTAAAAAATATTTGTTTTCGACGATTAATTACATGTTTATCTGTGTTTTTAAAGATTACTTCATGCATTTTCAAGAAAGAGTTTTTTTATCTGTAAGGAAAATGCAAAACAAAATAGTTTTTGTAAGTTATAAATTAAAGGAACTCTTATTTTTTTCGGTTGTTTTTTAAAAGTTAAGTTTACTTTAAAATCCTTATTTTGTTCTGAAATTCAATGTTTTGATATTAATCGAAATGAAAAATGGTTTAATTAGGCATCTTTCTGCTAGCATATCCCTTCCTAATTTTTTGTACATAAATATTTACTGGGCATGCGAGTACATGAAGTAAAATATTGATAGACATTTGCCGAAGTGCGAAATTGAAAAATTGGCAGGTATTTTTTAAAAATAAAAATGTTGTAATTGAGGAAGAGCAGTATTACAGGTGCTGGCCGTTTAAATTAAAAGGTTTTTAGTTATCGTTGCCAAGAGAGAAGATTGTGAGGAGTGAGGATATTACTGTGATGTCAATCGTATTTTTTTAAAGAACACTGCTGACTGCTACATTAAAAACGTACGTATTATATACATTTGTGGTAATTTTCTTCAAGTTTTAAAAAGTAAACTTGATGAAAACAAACTGATAATTTTTATACTTTGCTCTTGGTATCATACTTTAAGTACATAAGATAGCAACTTATTATATAGCTAAAATGCAGATATTTTTGTACTAATTTCTTCCCAGATCTTTGACAACTGGAAAAGGTTTAATGCTTTCAATTCAGGTATTTCTACTACTTCAATAACCTTTGGTAATATTTTTTATCAAGATTTTTTAGGTTGGATAATGAGAACGAAGAAGCTAAATGGGATATAGCATTTTTTAATTGGTTTTGTACTACCGTTGCTAAAGATATCAACTTCCTTTTTATTACTTGTTACTATTCGTAAAGTAATGTTTGTTAAATAATTAAAATAATTAAAACGCAAATATTGATCTGATTCATGTAGAAAAGCTTTATATTTCAATAAAGATGGGGGGGAATATAACGAGAGGATGTGAATGAAGATATTATCCTGTAGCAACAGTAGTGCACTTGCAACAGTACTTGTTTTCCCAACGCAATGTATGTAATACTTGCATATAATCAACTTGACAAGTAACATCTTCATCGTTTCTTAATTACTAGCTTATTGCATCTTGCCACTTGCAGATGAGTAGTGGTGGTAATCGTAGTAGCTGTAAAATATTTCTTTATTGTCTTCTTCCAAACGCAAACCAAAAATTGTTAAGAAACCTGTATAGGATACTTATATTAGCTACCTGATTCGTCAAGTCATACGCATTATAGTCCACTACACAACATATCGGTAATCTTCGTTGCACTTTTTACTGCACCGTAATAAAATGCAACGGCATGTGATGATTATTATGAATGAACAGATAATCGTTGACATTATTATATTGCAGGTAAGGGTGCAATTGTAAAATTCTTCTTGCGATTTATCTAAATATGGTATATACTGGGTATATATTTACTAGTCAGCTCAAACGAAGAAGCAAATGCAGCAAGTGTATTTAGCTACAGCCTGGGTGTCATCCATCGATATTACTGTACCATAATAAACGTGATTATGCGTAATGATCAGCATAATAAATGGCTGTGGTCAACTGGAAAACTATAAAATAATAATGAAATTAGGCAAACTACTAATTTTTATCATGGAAAAGCACTGCTTGATGAAAATATTTCATAAAAATGTAAAATTTGGTTGTTGGTAAATTTTTATTCTAGTTTAGCTACTATTTTGTTTCTATTATAAGTAATATTTAAGAAATACAAATAAAAACTACGATTATGAGTTTGTTTGTGATTGCTTTTTACGCTTATTAGTCTTAAGCTGTGATGAGATTAAGATTTAATACCATTGTACATTGCAATGGATTTTTACCTTTGCTCTGATGGATTTTTTATAAACCTTAATGCTTGTTCTTTTAGTCTTGTTGTTTTGTTATAGCATTTTGAATTTTCATTCTTAATGTTATATAAGATGGCAACAACTTTTACACTAGTAACTCTTTTTTGTAATTGCATATCATGACGCCAACGAACTGCTTAACTTTTCCTTGCAGGTAAAAAGGATGACGTGATGATTACATTCAAAACCAAGATTTACTACTCGATGCACTCGAGTCGAACCATACGTCGGTACATTTTAGACAAAGTCGGATAAAAACAATGTAAAACGATTACATACACACATGTGTACATTTTTCGTAAATTACAATATGACGTGAGGATTTCTGATATGTCATGAGTACTTTTTGTTTGTAATAGCCTTTTTGTGTATCTTTGAAAAACGAGATTAGAGTTGGTTATAAAATATCCCACAAGTCATTAAATGCAATTATGTGCTGTAAAACGTGGCTGGCTTAATTGTTCTTTGAGCCAAGTTGCTATAGATATGTGTGCATTAGTTGACGGTGCGGTGGTGGCGGCAATGATAAATGCTCTTGATAGCTAATAATCGCCCAGAAAAATAATAACCTTAATGAATGTATAAAATGCAGTGCAGAGATTAGACCAGATTTGATAAAAAAGAAAAAAAAGAAAAGCAGGAAAAGTAAATAAGTCAAAACTAGAGCAATTATATTTGTCCATGTGTCTGTCCATCCATCTTGTTCCATTTATATACCCAAAATAAACCTTAGACTGAGGCCATGTTTTTGTTCAAAGTGGGCTACATTTATACACCCATTTATGCAAAATTTAAATTAAACTCATGATTTCATCTAATTTTCTGGAAAAGCAAATTTACTACATTGTATAAAAAAAACTTTGTTAAGGAGTTAAGCACTTTGTTGTGATGATTGAGTCAAGCTTTTAAGATTGATTTCACTTTTCATAGAAAATGATATAGGGTAGACGCAGGGTTGAAGTAAATATATTATTTTTTTCTTCAAAGTGCAAAGTCTATAAAGAAATTATCTAAGAAAGCATTCGGTCGCACTTATCTGGATTGTTTCCTAATTGCATCATAATGATGGGCGGACACAATTCAGCATGTTGATGAATGTACTATTATAAATGTCTTAAGAAAACTTTTACGTTTCAGCAGAGCACTTGACTACACTGCATCGTATGAATTTACTTTCTGATTCTGGAGTACTACATGTGATAATCATAATTGTCATGGAACTTTTTCGTAAATCACGATGAGATATTACTTATCCTTCAGTTCTCATCATCTGCAATAATTCGACATGCTGAAATGCTTACTGTAAAATGTGCATTACCGGCAGGCAAAGAAATCTTCCATCCAAATTAAGTCATCACCAAGTGGACCTTCTAGAAAAAGTGATCATCTTCATGATCGATTTTATTGGTGTACTTTTTTAAACGCCCATGATCATGATCACCACATTTGGAATTTTCCCATCACCCATCCATCCGCAAAAAAAAATTCCCAAACATTCTCATGATTTTTGGTGTAAATGAGATGAATGAATCGTAAATATACGATTAGTACGTTGCATCATCTATTATACTCCGGTAATTTATTATGATTGAATTGCACTCTTCTTTAATTGGTCACAGATTATTTTCTCACACATCTTACACTGTAGCAAAAAGTACAACGATTAGTACAATATATCCACAATCACTCTCAGTCATTTGAAGAGATTTACAGTTTTATTCTCTAGGAGTAATGATGACTTCTAATTACAAAATTTATATTGCACTTTTCAAAGAAAAAAAAATCAACAAGAAAGTCAATAGGAAATGAATAGGTAATCATATAACTTTACAGCACCAATAATCCAGATTCCAAAAACCGTTTACGTTCGGGACAAAAGAATGTCTTTAGCAGTACTGATCACCACTTTTTTTATAAACACTTATTATGCTATTTGAGAATAAGACTGAAAAATATTGCATTGTACTGACCAGTCCTTTTAGACATAATAATGACCCAAAGGTGCTGTATAAACAGCACCAATAATTTGAGTTCGATTGTTTATTGCTCTTTGAATGTCCCATTGATTGTCACAGTTGTTGTTGTTGTTTGCGTATACCCTAACCCATCATCATCATCCTCGTCGATAATGATCATTATTATCGTGATGACATTTGAAAAAGTCAAAATAAAGGATGACATGCTATAAAATTGCATTTATTATATCCCGAGTCCCATCCTTACGCATCTACTCAAGAAAAAGGTACGGATGATTATGACGACTGACGAGATGACCTATTCCTCGGAAATAGGAAGAAGCTGACAAGAAAGTAAGCTAATAATAAAAAAAAGTTCCTATAAGAAACGCTCTCTCTCTCAATCTACTGATTACACAACAATAAAGGGAAAGATATTGCTGATCATGATGAGCTGTAATAATCCTCGTAATAAAACGTAAATTGGCCGTTGACAGGATTACGACAAATGTTGATTGGTTGCATGCCATAAAGTGTAAAATGCAACAACAAAAAGGGATCTCTTTTCAAACAGATCGAGAGAGAGAGAGAGAAATGAATGGAAAAGATGAGCAAAAGTGCATAATGTGATATGTCAATACACACATCAAGCAAATGCATTGTTGCAACAGCAGCAATTTTAGTGGCAGTAGTAGGAGGAGAAATGCCTTGAGGATGAAGATTATTACCTTTATTAATATATCAACAACAGCGCCCAAGAAAAGATAAGAGAGGCACCTTTTTCTTGATCATCCTATTCTTCTAGAGAAAATCTTAGGACGTGATAAGCTAAGAAGACATAAACAAATCAATACACATCCTCCTCTTCTTGATGAACCGAGACATGTATAAGTCTTCTTCCGTTTCATCCTCCATCATTGTTAGCTAAGTAGCTGTAAGATGAGTTATAAATAGTGCTTGTTTGTCTGTCTGTCTTTTCATATGAAAAGTAATTTAAAACTAAAACCCACCAATTTGATTTACTTTAATGAGCTTGTCTAACATTTCAGAAATTTATCTATGCAAATTTTAATTTTTATACCTGAATTAATGTGTGATGGTTTTGTAATTATTCTTTTATGCATGTTTGCTTCCGCTACTTTCGTAGTTTAGCTATTTGATATTTTAGTATTGAGCACATCTTTAACAAAAAAGGTCTTTTTGACTGGAACGTCGGTAGTAGTAATAATATTTTGTTGATGAACGGTTAAAATAGGAAGGAAATCATTTATGAGTTTATAATGCAATAACCGAAGGGATCCTCCTTCAAACAAAAATCCCTTGTATGACTTTTGGAACTTTTTTCAATACGGATCATCAGAGTACATTCAGCTTTTAAACTAGTTTAGTTATAATATGTATGTAAGTAGTATATTATATCGATATCATAATGGGTATACAAAACACAAGTAAGGATACTTGAGAGGGTGTTGTTGCATGATGAATTCAATTGAGAATACTGTTGCTGCTGTGATGTTCCCTAAAAGTGGTGACATTTTCCCGGTAAGGTGCCTACCAATAATAATAGGAACAGAACATCTTTGTTTGGTAAAGTCAATGTATTTACACAACATAACCCAGCAGATAGTCATGTCTTGTCGGAGGAGAAAAAAAGAGAAGAATGAGCACCAGCAGTTTGAGCACGTACATGTTTATCTATTATTGGTGTACAAGCAAAACTCAGCATGATGCACTCTTTCTTTACA
This sequence comes from Entomobrya cf. arborea Gr-Col-00668, assembly GCA_034699025.1. Classification (NCBI taxonomy): domain Eukaryota; kingdom Metazoa; phylum Arthropoda; class Collembola; order Entomobryomorpha; family Entomobryidae; genus Entomobrya; species Entomobrya cf. arborea Gr-Col-00668. The sequence continues at coordinate 22,709 of JAQIWN010000286.1, forward strand.
CTATTTACAGTCGGTCACGCACTTTTACACTCATGTAATAAAACCAGCAGCATCAACACAACAGAAGAACAGGAAAGGTTCAAAACGCAGTCACAGTCTATATGATATCTTTATGTATGGTGTATAGTGTATAGGGAAAAAAATGAAGAAAGATCAAAGAGTACAGCAACACATTATATTATACAACAATGGGACGTGAAAGCAATAAAATTGAATGCACACTCGTTTTTGGGTAAATAAGGGCTGATTGTCAGCAAGGGGCTCTCGGCTCTCTCTCTCTCTTCTCATAGCTTTCATAGCTTCAATTCGATTCGGTACTAAACACAGATATTTTGTCATGTAATTAGGGATTTTAATTGAAAGTCAAGTGAAGAGATGCAAAGTTCTGGTTTAAAGAGATTATTTGCGGCTCTGATTATATTACAACTGAAATAGAAACGAATTCTTACCGTAAATCTGTAAATTCTATTTAAAATGTAGCACTTATTATTATCATGATTATTAGTTCCATGATGCATGCATTCCATGAAGGATTTAGTTTTCGACTTATTTCCTGCTTTCATGCAAGTATTTATTTTACGTATTTATCTGTAATTCTTTCAGTGCATTTTCAACCAAGAAACTAGACATGCATTCTCTCTAAAATGCCAAAATGACACGTAGTACATTGACGTTTGGAGTAACAAGTTCAAGATTACAGTATTTACGATCATTTATTCATGCGATTAACTACATTAATAATTGGTTAGCACATTATCATAATACCCCATTTTATTGCTGCGCATAAAAATCTTGTTTTTTAGCATTTTGCGTCCGATTTTTCTTACAAACGATGCTTTCGATATATTTGTTTATCTCTTGGTTGATATATTTACAACAATTTTTCTGTTTCATAATAAAGTTTGATTAATCGTTGTGTTTCATTCATAACTTCACATTGGTACGTGTTAAATTTTTTGTAAGGTGACAATCTGCATTCAGATGTCAGAATACGAGGAAGAAAAAAGAGGTTTCCGGATGAAGTAAAAAATTACAATTATTTTCTAGTGTATTTATACTGCTAAATTCCTAACATCTTGATTTCCTTCATTGATCTCTATAGAATATTATCACTACGAAAGTTTCTGATGTTGTAACATGTCACACATACATTGATATAAAATTATTGGTTAGGAAAGATAACTTTTGTTCTATTCTAATTTCAGCTCACAACCTCAATAGGATAAAACTGAAATGATCTAAAACATCTGAGAAAATGTTACAATTTATAGACTAATAAAACTTTGACATACTCCTTGTAAGTTTTCAGAGAGGACTATATGACTAAAAACAACTAGACTTCGAATCAGTGTTGGCGAACTTGTTAAAAAAGAGTTACTTTCTCTTTGACATGTATTTTTATCTGATCTTTACACAATGCTTGTTCGTCCACATGATATTGGATCAGCGGAAATAATAATGATCATATCGTTAGTTAGGTTTTTGTATAAAGATGTGACTTTAGACAGGAGCATAATTTTGATTATAGGCCCTAAAAACTGGTAAAGATAAAGGGACGGCTGTGACGACAAGCTCAGAGATAGTAACAAGACATGTACACAAAAAAGGTATACAACAACTCATAATCAGTAAAAGTCTGCTATATGCACAAAGCTCGGATCGCTTCGCTTGTGTGAGTTGTTCAAGTGGGTAAACAGAGACAGACTGCGACTTGACTGGTTTAGTAGTCACAGTCGTCGTCACCACCGCCGATATTTCCAACAAAGAGCTCATATCCAACATTATATCCATATCTAAGAGAGCATATCATATAGCAAAGTAAAGCTGTAATTCTTCTGTTTGTGTGTATCGTATCGTGAATATACTACAAAAAGCATATATTTACCAAAATAATATATCTAAAAGTCAGAATTGACTTTGCTGTGAATACTGAATTGGATTGGAAATTATCGGGTAATAAATGCTAAGTAGATGCGTGCTTTCCTTAAATTTGAACCGCCTTTTATTACATTTTCTTCTTTTTCCTCTCTGCTCTCTTTCCATTATTTCCTCTTTTACACTTGTTCGTTTTTCCAGAAAAGTTGTACATCGTCTTCATATCCTCTCCCTCTCTATCGTTTTATGTGCGACAAGTACATATGTGTATGTACATTTAAATGTGATGATTTTTTCTTTTCGCTTTCGCATTGATGGACGGACTGTGACACATGAAATTGTAAATAAAACGATGTCTCTTTTTCCTTTTTTTCAGAGGTGTTGACCGTTCCTTTCTGTCTGTTTAGGGTGTTGTACATAAATACATGCAGCGATCTTACCAAAATTCATGATGATGACCCTTTACCACTGACAATGAGGATATTGATACTTTTACGACAATATTGAATACAAAAGGAACAAAATAAGTTTATACTCTTTTCAGCAAAACGTATTTAAAAGTCAAGTTCCTCTTGACTTTTTTTGTTCCTTTATGTCTTGTCGGCGAAATCTTTGAAAAAGGCTAGTTTTGACTGTTTTGGCTTTTCCACTTCAAAACAATTGATTTGTTGAAAACAGCAGAAGAATTGTAGCAATGCTTTTTCTATTCATTCTTCTTTTGCAACGTGATGTGATGACCTATTCTTGTAGAAAATCTAGTGTCAATGCTGAATGAAAATTCACGTATTTCCTAAAATGACATCAGTGAACTAAAATTTTCTTTACTATAAGTTAGTAGTGTTAGCTAACCAATATCGACTTTTGAAGTTTCACACAATTTTTTTCTCATCATCTTCATCATGCATACTTTTCGCAACATCGATTTTTTCCCATGAATATTTTTTTTCGTCAGAAGAGGGATGTAGCCTTTTTAATCATAAATTATTGTACAGACAAAATAATTCAAGATGATGACCATTTTGCAGCATTTATGGTGACATGGTAATTAAAAGTACACAAATGATGATATTTTCCCACAAAGTGTTGATCATCATCTTTTCTTTTACTTTGCTTCTCATAATGCATTACACTACATCTGGACCAACGCAAGAAAGTAGAATGAGATCCCTTTTTTCTGAACATGAAACCAATTTACCTTGCACTTCCAGCAGCCTACAGAGATCGAAAGCAATTTCAGGATTTTTTTCTTTAAATTTTACAACTCCAATAACACAATAATGATTATATTGACTATAAGGTCTTGACAGAAAGACTCAGCCTCCCTAATAATAATGCCTATAATATGTAATGCTGACAACGCAACGCTGAGATACAGGGATGCACAAAACTATACTCATCATACAGAAAACTTATTCAACACCGAGATCTAAAATCATTATAAGAATTTCTTCTATTTATTATGGACCCCTCAGCTTTGGTATTTTTAATGCAGTTGTGAACTTTTTTTTTGGAAACTTTAAAATGCACTTTTGAATTATTTCAACAAGTCAATTTAAAAAAGAGTAAAACAAAATAACGAAAGGGAATGTTATTTTCTTGGATTGATATTATTGTATGGAGTAGGGATGAAGATTTAAACTAGAATATTATTATGAGCAGCGCCACCAAAAGGCCGTCGACGGATTAACAATTTTCTTCGTTATGATCATGCTCGTATTTTGTTTCATTTTTTTCTGGAAGAGAAGTTATATCCTTTGATTTAAGCTACAAATATCTATATCCTTATAAGCGCAATAATATAAGCAATTTTATTATACAGGATTATAGCTGCGTTATAGGTTATAAAAATATTTTGGGATATTTTTTTCACTTATATTTTTCAATCATAAATATTATACTCATTTTTCATCTCATAATATCTTGTTCCTTATCTTATGGATTTACAATGTGAACCTTACAAGTTAAAAGTTACCGATGCGATGTGAATTGTGGATGTAAGATTGTAGATGTGACCAAGCTTTAGAACGGACTGACTATGTTACTGAATGCTATCTTAAATTTAAAGTATTAAACTATGGCAAATCCTGTATCACATTTTTCTTTCTTCTGTTTGCGTATTGTATTTGGATTACCTTCTGCAATTCTAACTTAAGTGAAGACCTTTTAAAATGGATATTCTACGAAAAATACGTATTTTTACACAGTTAACAGGGTACAATGAAAAGGTGCGAAATTCTTGAGTACCAACTGCTACTGCTATGCTACTACAAAATAACAAACTTGAAGAGTAGGTGCCAATTTTATTGAACTTCTCAAGGACTGCACTGAGGAAAGAAAGGTAAGTGAAAAAGGATAGATAGAAGTTAGATGCTTATGTATTTATTTATTTGTATTATGTTTTTATCAGTCTCTAGGGCAAATATACCTATAATACATATACGTATGCACATGGAGGGGCACTAAAATGAATATTTCATACCTATCATAAAAGTTTGACAAGTTTTTGTGAGAATAGAGAACTGACTACTACCAAAACACCTTATTATGATTCTATGCACTTTACCTTTATGAAATTTAGATGATCATTTGCAAAGTAAACCACCAATATTTCTTTTCTACTGAAACTATAGCTGATCATGCGTAACTTAAAATCATGTCATAATCATAATTACATGCATACATGAAGTTGACACAAATTAGAAGAGGGTGGGACTTTCAATGTACTGCTCTGATTATTTTATTTTTATTACTTTTAATCGTTCCTTCCCTTCAACCCTCTCAAGTTGCGACTAATGCTGTGATTTTATCGATAAGTGCTTACAAACTGCTTTTATTTTATGTAATAAATTAAAGAGGGGCTCACTGTACTGAACACTGCAAATTCCTGTAATTAACTTAAATTTAAATAGTAAATTTATTAAACAATTTACGGACTTGAGTTTATATTCACTATTTTCCAGCTTTTAGGTAAAATTACAAGAAAATAGGCACCACATAAGACTCACGAACTCACGATTATGCTACGCGAGTTCTTGAGTATCATTTTGGTGGAAAGAAATAACAAGGTTCTGTTTTATGACTGTCCCTTATTATATTCAAGCCACGTTTTTTAACAGAGCTTTAAAATCGAAAATCGGCTTGGTGCATGCATGTACGGTGCGATTGTTGGGTAATAAATAATTTATCCTTTTTATCGTTAATTGAAGAGATAGAGGAAGTATAGTTACATGCATAATATCACTACAATATATCGCATCGTACATCTCTGACGTATAAGGTTACTGAAAATTCATGTTGATAGATCTGGATTCGAGACTCGATCATGATCATGATCTCTTCTTACATGTATCATCATGACCATCACCACAAGCACATGTGAAGTGAGACCATCAAAGTACTACATTCATAAACACTTCACACATGATTGTTAAGGTTAGAAAGGATATGAGAAAAAGGAATCGTGACTGTGACGAAGATGAAAAATTGCGATATGATTCCTAACTGATTACGGCAGCATATCATAATAACCTAATGCTGCATTAACAACAATAACAGAAAATACGTAATGTGTTGCATACAAATGAAAAAGTTCGTTTAAAAAATATACGATGTGCCAACGTACGACTACTACATAGTCTGAGTAAATTGTAAATTATAAATGTATTTAAAACAAAAATATGTCTGAAATTTCGAAGGTTGAATAATTTTCCATACCGTGGCATGAACAACGTTGCCTTAACTTTTTAATTAAAAAAATCCTGAATCAGAAAAAATACAGTGCAGCAATGATATGCGTGGTAAGTTTATACTTTTAGAAAAATTAAAACTAAACATCATTTTGTGCATTTAAATTTACATTATTTAGAAGCGTTTGGCATACATGAGCAGATTTTTTGTTGGTTCTGACTTTTTGAAGTTGCAACCAAACCTTATTCATAAATGGTAATGCAGAAAATTTTATTTTATTTTGCGCCATTCGCTAAAATAATGACTGCAGATCTAAACAGGAAAAATATTTATAGCTCTTGAGATTGACTAGCACAAGAATTTCTTTACACAACAATTTTTTCTATCACACCCCGGTAGAACAATCGCATTGTTGTCGTTCACTACATATTACTAAAACCGATTATTAAGATGTTAAATATTTTAATTACTTTTTTCCTGGCATTTAGTAACTTACGATGTGTCTTGTAAAGGGCCACCAAATGTATAATTTATAAAACAAATTGACACAAAATTTTAGTTCATGAATTCACTTATTCATGAATTCGAGAATTAAATATTTAAGGCCTTGTGTCGATTTTTTAAATAAAAAAATTGCAATAACTACGACATTATTTCAATCTTTATCTACTTAAAAATACCCTAATTAACATTTAAAACTGCTAATTGGCCTTGGCATCTTTGATTTTGAATGCGTGTTTACCATTAAAGTGCATGGCAGTAATAAACTTTAAGATGCCATGGACTACAATCCACGTAAAAGTTGCTGGAAGACATAGAATTATAGATTTAAATGCGAGTAATCTCGTAGTTAACGTAGTTTTTGCCAATAATGCACTATTTAAAAAATAATTAACTATTTCTGTTAACTACTCGTTAGTTTTGTGTCACTTTCGTGCCACTCTTTTTTTGTGTCATAAACAATATATTATACGAAATTCACACCGTGGCATGCCCTTAAAGCTTTACTTGCAAACTCCACTATATTTTTGGACTTGAACTTGAGCGTATCGGTCCGAAACCTTAAATTTAGTAGCAATTGTCTAAAGTAATGATTACTTTGATATTTTTGATTGAATATAATCGTAAAACTATTAAATTCACAGCGCAATAAATTTTTCTTACGAAATAATATCAAAGCTTGCCCATGATCTTGACAATCTTCTGTAATTTGAGTCATTGAAAAAGCGCAAACCTAATCATCACACTTTATTAAACGCTTAGTCATAAACTGTGTGATGCATGTGTGTCTCAACTAATTAAACTACAAACATGATCGTGATACTGTCAGGTAGAATTTTATACAGACAGTTTGGTGTCACCAATAAAACATAACAATTGACGATTAGCAAATAAAATGAGCTATATGTAATCCATGAAACCACAAATTAGTAGCATTTTAATGATTTTATATATTTATTTATTGTTTATGAACCAGCCTAAAAGAATAATAATAGCAATAACATTTTTAGGGACCTAACTTTTATAGATTAATAGTAATAATAGTAAACCTGCGGTTTTGTGGTGTAATCTATTTAAATTGGCGTTTGATAAACTCTTACTAAAACGTGATTATCTCTTTATGTTCTTTGCTTATTATTCTAATTATTATATAAAGTCCACATTACAGCTACCCATATAACTGGATTGACATAATAATCTCCCTTTGTTCGAGAAAAAATAGCTATATCCTCTCGTTGACACTTTCATCCATTCCTTTTGATTTAGGAATGCCTGCAATGCATTAACATTTTTCCTCACATAAATGATTTGTAATCTATGCATCTCGTTCATTTTCGTAACAGGGCAGTTTACAACAGGCTTGACTGACCATATAAAGTAGTAAGTGACAAGAATCACAATTTTAATGCGCATCATCGCTTATTTCAGTGTGAGTGTTGAATATATACACCGGTGGAGCAGCTTGATCATAATCATCGGCTAACAATTAAGAGGGCAATAAAGACATCGTTATATATGTAATGTGGATGTATATATGCTTGACTGAATGCACTGAAAATTAACAAAGGGTGCAGCTATGATAGAAACTGCCCGTAAAAGATAATAACATTACATAACCCATCCTCTTACATTGCTCACGTCTCAATAATCAGAGATCTTGACTCTGACAATATTATATTATCATCGAGAGACACTTGAAACAGCTCAAGTCAGATTGACTTTATAACTCGAGAAAAAAAAATCTTGAAAGAGAATTTACAATCCAAGTCAATCGAATAAGAAGGAAGAATCTGTTGAAAGTTGGATTTGAGCATGAACATGTGAGGAATGATGGACGAAAAAGCAACTTGTCATAAATCACGAGATTTGAGAAACTTGTGAAAAAAGGCGCAGAGAGAGAGAGGAACATTTAGAGAATATTTTTAAATTCACGTCCAACTGCTATTAACCCAAGTTGTATGTAAGCAAAAGGAGAGCAATAAGAAATTATAATATAATCATAAAAGCAATAATACAACAATACAATGTCCTTTTTTGACGAAGAAGAAAAGGGCAATATAAATTCTGTAATAGCAGCAGCAGCAACAGAGCACAACAACCATACATATAATATAATAATATGACTCCTCCAATCAAGTCCTGTTTTCCGCCAAACCAAACTATCAAACAAAACTGACCCAAAGAAGAAGAAGAATACATTTTTTTGTTATATGGCGCCCAATTATCCTCTTCATTAACATCACTAACATGATACCGCGCTATTAACATTTTTGTCACAGCAAAAGTCAAAATCTCAAACAAACTTGAAGACTGTATACAAAATTTTTCTCTCTCTAGTAAGGAATGAAATAGGTAATAACTGCAATAAAACTTTTGAAAGATACTACGTAACTTTTAGGATCCTAAGCGTATAGCGTAACAACAACAATTTACGCATCCTACACTGCAACTTTAGTTTAGCCCAAAAACCTAGAAGAGTGTAAAACCATTATAATAACATCTTCTTTAGATATAGTCAATTATTTCCTTCCTTTTTCATCTTCTGTCAGCATATATCCGTATCTTTTTTCTCCTATGAAATTGTTTACGCACCATCATGTAATAAAAATCAGTTGTTGAATAGTAGGTGCTGCTGCTCATTCTCATCTCATCATCATCCTCATCTTGAATGCTTCAACAGCTCCAATTTTCCATGCTCAACTGAAAACCGACATGGCGTTTTTACTACCTTTGGGCTACTCAAGTGATAAATTAGAGTTTTATCCGTCATTAAGTAGTATAGCTATACGGCGTCGTCATAATGTCATTATTACGTATTTTATGGATTTTCAATTCGACCATTGTCTCAAACTCTTAAACCAAAAACGTCTTTAACGCATTATTCAACAGAAGAGAAGACGTGAGAAAATGAAATCCCTGGGAAAGCAAACAAGCGATATTTAAGCAATAAGTAGCGCCCATCCTATTGATTCACCAATTGCCAGGATGTGAAGATGATGTTGATGATTGTTAAAGAGAAGAGAGGAGCCAACCTTCCCACTTTTCTCACATTTTGTTAGTAGATATATTTTGCCAGGATTGTCCACTGGACAGCAGTTTTTATTTGCCATTTTGTTCACATGATCTCATTCTGCTTCTGGGTGCTCAAGGCTTTCTTAAAGTTTTTTCCAAAGTACATACCAGCTAATGGCGAAGCAGCAAAAATATGAAGTACTCAAATTGGGGTATAATGCAACAGAAATAGATTACTATTGTTGCGCTGCGTAATATTGAAAATACAAGTTGAATTTCATAGATAAAATAAAAAGTAACATATTTTTTTTGTAAGTTTTCCCCTGATCACAAATACCTATTTGTCACTTTACTCATTTTAATTATTAATAACCGCAGCAATAAACAAAATACAACCATTTATTATCAAATTATTATTATGGTGGTCATTATCGCTTTATTAAATCATCTATAAATGTATATTGTGCCTCACAATGTCTATATTATGCCTTTCTAAACAAATATCTTCATATTCACTTCAGGTAGACAAAAACATGGTACATTGTTAAGATTATTGCTGTTATTCACGTAAATATGTAATATGTAAGCTTAACGCATACATACAAGATGTAGGCGGGCATCATCTTCATAGAACACACATACAATATTACACCAGTTATTTATTGTTAGAGTAGTCATAAAGTTGGATGGTCTTTCCAACAATTTAATTTACTTTTTAAAAATAATAAATTTGATGAATTGCGGTAGTAGCAATGATGATGATGATGGTACTAATACTTTATACTTACATCGTTTTAATGATGATTTGATCATAATCACTCTGATGGTATTAAAGCTTCTGCGTTTGTATAAGTTTCAATTCAATGTATTTTACGGCTAGCATAAAATGTGCAATATTGTGTGGCAAACATTCATCGAAAAAACAAATGTTGAATGGGCAAATAAAAAATATAATTATAAAAAAACTAATGCACTCCAGCATGTGCTAAAACACACACACATCCCATTTAAAAGCAGAAAGTTACTTATTAAATTTAGTTTCGTTACTTTTTTGATCATCATCAACCCTTGCCTTCCTGAGTTCATTTCCCATTCATTCATAATTATTCCCTTAATTTTTTACTTTTATTATAGTCATCATCAATATTTTATAAGGTGTAAGGGACAACTTCCTTCCACACAGAGGGCTGGCGTGGAGTAACTTGTGCTTCCGCCGAGTTAAAATTCAATCGACTTATGCTTCTTCTCTGACTTGACTCTTCTGCTGATGTATGAATATAATTCACGATGTCGTAGACAGATAGACAGACGGACATTTATAGGGACACTACTCCATATAATATAAATTTACTACTCCAAAGTCACTCAATACACTTTTATATTGTACCATAATAATAATAAGTTATCATGGCTGTTATGGATGTGGAGGAGGATCCCATTGTACGTCTTCTGTACAGTGCAGTACAGTGTAAAGTACTAAAGCAGCGAAATTCATTACATGATATTTTTTAGATATAGCATCATATCCAAATTCTTACCTACACAAGTCATAAGTACTCATTGTTGTTTTTACAGAGAGTAAAGGAGAAAAATAATAGAACTAACTACTAGCCTGCACTCTTCCTCCCTCGGTTGCCTTTATTCACAATAATTTTTATTTATTTACTTTACTGCTGTCAGCTAAACAAGTACTGTATACACGCATTCATTTTATGATGAACGTATACGCACTCTTGGTATAATAATGAATGATGATATGAGTTTTACCGTTTTATTTACACATTTTTGGTACCTTACTTTTAACAGTTCATAAATATTGTTGTTGTAATAATGTGCTATGCTGGTAAAGATTGTATGTTACATACTATGTATTTACTAGTAGGTGTGATGTGATATGATGAAATTGTGTATAAATGTTAATGTATGGTTAAAAGCATGATGATAGGATGAATGAAGTACAGTAAAGAAACCACAAGAATATACAGGACCAATATAAGTTGTTGATTATTATTGCGGTAATTGGAATGGATTATGATGATGATGACGATGATCACCATTCATCTCCGTACAATTAAATAGTATAATAATAATGTGGTATTTAGGAGAAAAGAGAGTGATGATGAGGAGGAAGAGTTTTTTGTTTACATACTAATAAATGCATAAAAATGTTACTCTTACCTGCAAACTGTGCTTGCGTCTAAATAAAAGTTATGATGATATTTGTTGAGAGTCTCGTGCCATTTTATTTCTATAATAAAAATAACAAACCTAACACCCATTTATATTATGTTTCCATTACGAAAGCCACAAAAATGAAAAACTATGTACCATAATGACCAGTTGTTCAATGAGTTTTGTTCGTATAATAAAATTTACAGTGGTAAAAGTTGGACAAGGGTTAATTACAATTTGGTGGCATTCGGTCCTTAATTAACCTGTTAATAGCCTGTTTTTGCTATTTCTTTATATTTCCAAAAAAACAGCAAAAAATTGGTTGAGAAACACTGAAACAAATTTGCACTTGTGCTAATGTTCTATTTTTCTATATTTACTGAATTTTATTTAAAAGCATTTAAACTAATATAGCAGCTATAATTTGTTTTGATGATACCTCAGCTTAATTAAAGCTTAAAAGAACGAACCATTAATTAGAACACAGTTTTTATTGTTGTTATTGTTATTACTTTATCTTTACTGCTTAGGACTAATGATCCAACTTGCTTTTATAAATAGACCATTAAACCATGTTAAGAGTAAAAACGTTTTGTTTAATAACTGGTATAACAAATAGATCATTTTGTTTCTTTATTTTAATTACTCTTTGTTGAGTTGTTTTTGCACATAGCACCTTGTGTAAGAAATATTTTATTGGCCATTATTACTTCGCTAATAGTATATTTAATGGATACGTCCTGGCAATAGATTGGTTCAATAATTTAATTCCTGTTGATAAAACAATATGCAAACTAGTATCACTCTAAAGTAAACCATTCCATTATTGCTATTACCATGCCAATCACAGGAGTATCCCGATGCCCAAGCCCTCAAATAGAAGTAATGAGATCCCAGCATTTGGCAAGTGCCAAAAAATTAATAGACAATCATTTTAGCTGAAATATTAGCTATTTCTTCGTACACCTTAAACAGAGTCATAGGAATTAGACATGTCTTGTATGTACTTGTACAGTTATCAATTAAATACTTCATTAATTAAGGTTACTTAATTACGATGCAGAGAAACAGTCTAAGACACCAAATACACAAGTTACTTTTCGCCTTGCCAAGAGTTTTTTTTGTGTGAAAACGTAGCAAAGAAATTTGTATCACAAAGTTTTCTATCATTTATAAACCTTCAAGCAAATAAGAATCATTAGCTATCTATCGTTATTACTACTATACAAAAACCATATAAACCCTTACAATTTACCACATTGTCAGTCAGAGGAAGGATATCATTTGATTATTCTACCACCACCCCTACTAGCAATATAAAAGAGTAGATGAAGTTGTAAATGTGGTAGTCGAGGGTCCACAGCAATAACGTTTTAGTTTACGCATGCCGGCTGTAAAGAGATCATTGTTATTAGAGATGCAATACTAATTAAGGATAATGCCGTTGTAAAAATTAAGGCGACACGGCCGCCAGGCAATGAGAGATCAGAAAAAATGAGATGTTCTTCTATGAAAAAAGCAGGCGCATGCCACATTCAAATATACTCTAATTTTTTTGTGTTATTATTCTGCTTTAGAAAGTTTGTGAAAGATGTAAAACTTAAATACGTATTATATTTGTGGGGTAAAATTTCTAAATATAAATTGTAATGGGAATCATTTAATTTTTTCTACCCACATCGCATCGTTTCTCCATTGTTTTATTTTTCTGTGTTGTAAACACAGTCATAAAGACATTGTTTCTGAATCTGAATGGCATGGTGGAAAAGTAGGATTTAACTTTCAAACAAAGCTGTAAAGAAAATGACAATTTTCTTAATGTTCTTTCTGGTTTTTAAGAATAACAACAAGTAAACACGACGTATAAATACATTCTTTCAACATATTCTTTAATTAAAGTGCTATTCACTTTTGCTGAAAAGTTACAGTTTTCTAGTTCAACTGTTTTATTGAAGAGTAATAAAACGCTTATGACAGAGAGCAAACCACTTTGTATTGTTATTGCTTCAGTCTTTGCCATTCAACCTAATTGAGCTTTAGTGGCTAATATCTGTTAGCGTGAATTATTGTTATGATTATGATTATTATTATGCCAAATGTATTTATTATCGAACATTTTGTGTAACAAAGTCTTCTTGCCGTTTGTTTGTGAATAATGAACAAGAGTTGAACAAATTGGCGTGAAAACGTTTCATCGCAAATTCTCAAGAAATACAAAACAAGTCTAATGCGAACTAGTATACTTTACATAAAAGAAATGGGGCAAATAGGAACTTACACATTTTATCTTACATTTTGAAATTGGCTCAGGTTTCTAATTAAATCTAACTGTTATGATTTTGTAGTTAAATGAGTTTGTGTGCTCTTCTAAAAACTAGCTCTTCCTTGCCAAAATGTCATGGCATTGAATAGTTTAGTTTTATTATGGGTTTACTTTCCAACAGCGGTATGAAATCAAATAATGAGTGAATACAATTTGAAAAATGAATTTTAAACAGAAATTCACACCAAAATATCCTTCAGATTGTAAACTCTCTAAAGTTTAATAGTTATTTTTTGGAGAAAAGTGAAGCAAGTCTGTTTAAAACATTTTTTTTTTTCAAATTTAGGACTCGAGTTTCGTGATTTATCGTAGCAACAGCAATAATATTAATATTATTAAAATGGTAACAAAGTTGTCGCATTACAGTTTCTATATTTTTTGTTCTGGAGAAAGTTTAGGGTAACATAAATATACATATATTGTAGATATCCATTATATATTCAAGTACTATGTAAACGTTAAGGAAACCAAGATGAAAACAACTTTGTTGAAGTTTTTGGCATTGCATGATGATGAGATGAGGCTTGTGGCTGCTACTGATAATGATGAGCCATGCACTTAAAGTTGTGTAAGAGCAGTAGTAGTGGATTTGGTGCTAAAGGAAGACGAAGAAGAAAGTCCTTTCTTCTGCCTCTTTTGCTCTCATCTTCAGGGAGCCCTAAACCCATTATGTTGACAGGTATACAACTCCCCTCTCAAAATTTATGAATTTTAGATGGATCTAATGTTCAAGTCTCCTCCGTTTATACTTGATCTGCAAAACAATACTATCTTTCAAATATAATCCTAAATTGTTCACTCTGAATGCGTTTCCATGTTCTCCTCTCAAACAACACTATTTTGTAATTCTCCTTGTAAGAAAAGTGAAGCATGTGCCTTGCCAAGTGAGCAAACTGACTCGAGTCAGTCCAGTAGACAATTCTTGACTTTTAAACCAAGAATACAACATTATCATATCTTTACAATAATCATATCATATCACAATATAAGATCGTCACAACCCAAAAACTTCATAATTTTCACAAAAGTAAATGAGGCCGCACACTCCAACCCATCATCACACTATTATCATTATTGGCATTTATTGCGAGCCAAACTTTGTCACTTAAATGTATACCCAACCCGACCCAAGAATACTTTGATGGTGTGGTGGAGGATGGAATGTGCCAAATGTTTTCAGATAGGGAAAATTGAGATGTGAGATGTAATGTTAGATATTATTATCAAAAAATGACCTTTCTCTGAAGAAAACATGAAAATAGGAGGCCCAATTTCTTGATGTTATCAACATCTTATTATGATGGCATGAGACAAAAACAAGATTTGACATTTATTTCATCCCACATTTAATTTGAGAAACATGAAAACAGCAATTTAAAGTACATGATTCATTTAAAGCAGCCACCCCCTTACGTTGCACAGTAAATTAGCTTTAGTGGTACTTAAACTTACGAAAGTTTAGTTAGATAAATTAAAGAGCTTTTATATTTTTGTTATCTGCATTCTACAAACTGAGCCAAAAGATTTCACAAACTTACAATCATACCCTAATCAAGCGACATAATTTCACACTTCAAATTTCAAAATTCATTAAATCCTCAAAAGATAATTTGTTACCCTGCATGAAAATAACATTAATAAAATACAATGTACAATCAAAAAAGGTTTTAACCATTAGACTAAACTTTAACTTCGTTAAAGTGTCTTTACTGAACTTAGTAGGTGAAGTTTCTGGCAGTCAGTCTTATCATCTTAAATTGTAACAAAGTTTACTTTCATGCTAATCAAATGTTGAGCCCAACAAATGGAATATACCGAACTTTAATATGAATGTAATGAGAACCAATCAAATATCTTACCAGTTTAGTCAATAAATAGCCTTTTAATTAACGCTCTTCTATTTTTATATTTTATTGAATGATAATTAGTTAAGTATTTATATTCCATAACAAGCATGTGCTATACTCATGATGATACTATATGGTTAAACAACAGATTAAACCATATAATAAGTTGTGCATATAAGTCAAGAAGATTAATGAGTACAATTTATCCATCTTTCAATACGAACCATTCATTTGAAAAGCTTATCAATATATGAACACTTACTTAAAAAACGTAAATGCACATACAACGAGTAATATATAAATCCAACTTTTGATGACATTTGACTCATCTGTTTTTCTCACATCTCTTTAAAGCATTCATAACGTAACATATCAAGACAAGCAGAATATACTACTTGCTTGACACTTGCTCAAATTTACATACACATTCCATTTATATTCTGTCAATTGGTAATTTTTCCATTCTAAGAAACAACTACGTAGTTATCATTTTGGTAAGTTTTTAATGGCAAAAGTTTCCAACTGTCTTTATAGAAAAAAAATCAGTTTTCTTTTTTAACTAACTTCTTCTAGAGGAAGACTGAATATCACGGGAAACAAGAAACAACAAAAAACTGTGGAAATTTCCCTGCTGTCCTTTGGTTTTCTTGAAGTTTCTTTGAAAAGTTAGTAGTCTATAGGGATATATAGCTACTCTCGGATTTTGAACTTTTTTTATAAGTAAAAGTTTTCTAACAAGTTTTTTGGTGTAATAGTGTACATTTATATATTTATTTATATAAAAATACAAAATAGTCCCTAAAAATAGAAATCTAGTCGATATTTTGTGCCTAGCTAAAAATGCATATTTTTCTGCTGAACGTTTGAAATTCTGGGGTGTACTAACTCTCTTTGTCAAAAATTTGGTCGAAATCTTACAATGGATATACCCCAATGCATGAGGGAAATTTTAAATGAAATTTATATGTTCTGGTGTAGTTTTTAATGCTGATT